>BRYC01000111.1:0-28852 GCA_030267985.1 Parmales sp. scaly parma | reverse complement strand
TGGGGTGGGGTGGGGTGGGGTGGGGTGGGGTGGGGTGGGGTGGGGTGAGGTGGGGTGAAGTGAGATGATATGTGGTTTGGTTAGTTGTGCAATTTTTGGAAAATTGGTAAATTTTTATTTTTGTATCATCGGTTTTCTGCGCAACTCACCTTTCCCCACTCGGCGGACTGGGCAAATAGTCCGTCGAAAGATCCTGAAAGGAGGGCCTCAATTGTCTGAAGAGGAGAATCGCTGACCTCTCCATAGAGAAGAGACTTGTCATTTCCCACTTCAACGGAGATCGGCTTGGCGCCTCCACTTCTCAGGAAGTAGCAGCACTTGCTATTCATGTAGTTGGCGTCACCGTTGCTGAAGAACAAATCCGGCTCGGAGGTGGTTGGGTGCTGGTTGAACTCAGTTGGAGCATCGCCGGCATTCGATTTGGACTGGAAGTGGACAAAAATCTTGTTGCATCCCTCGCCATTGAAGAGAGAATTCAAACGGGCAATGTTCTCGTTCTTTCTAATGAAGGTTTGCACTCGCTGGTTGTCCAAGCCCTCGAAGCATTCTTCGATACGGCTCACCACGAATTTATGCCTCGGTGTGAGGGCCATTTTGTTTGGGAGGGGGGGGTTGGAGTTGTAAGTCGGGGGGTCTAGTTTAGGTTTAGGTTTAAGTTCTGGGGTAGGTAGCTGCTCTGAGATCTGGTCTTGTGATCTGAGCTCAAACAAGGAATAGGATTGAGTTCCTGTGATGGAGGGGAGGGTGGGGTTAGAGAGGATGATTGATACGAAAAATGCAAGTTAAAATTTTGAAGAGGCGAACGAGCTGGTGGGGGGCTGAATTGAGGCATGACTTTGGACATGAGCATGTGGCTGGCCAGGTGTATGGGTTTATATATACTTACCGAGTTGAGTTGCTGAAAAATTATAAGTTGGGTTTCGTGTGAGCGGCTTGAAAATTAAATTCAAATAAAAAATACAAAAGTAATTCACACCTAGCGACTTAACAATTACAATCAAATGGAAGACCAGTTTCTTAAGAGTGCGGTACTGAAAAATCTCAGCGATAAGGGTGAGTTGTTTTCCGGTTAATTCCCGATCAAAACAAAAACATATCAAGATACAGAGCGAACCTCTCATAAAAGAAGACCACTAACCACTCAAAATGTTATTGCTGTAGGTGTGCTTCTTTCTATCCGAGCCAAACTTCGCGCGGCTGTTTTTGAGGCTATAGAGGAGGAAGATGGTTCATCGAAAGGCACAGCAAAATATCAACCGAATGAGATCCTCGAGTCAAACTTGTCAAAAACTTCTCTGGCTGTTGTAATGGAATTTTTGAGAAAGTTCAATTTCAACAACACGGCGTGCGTGCTCGCCGCTGAGTGTGGCATCGCAAAAGACAATTCTTCTCTTTCAATGGAGTCAGTTAGCAAGTTTGTGGGTTATGACGTAACGAGCAATAAGGATTGCTCTGCTTTGGAGCTAATGCTTGCGAATGTTTCGAGCACTGCTGATACCAACACCAACACCACTACGTCTATTTCCGGGACAAATGAGAAAAGCAATTGCAGCAGCAACAGCAACAGCAACAGCAACGAAAACCAACCAAAATCAGAAGCAGAAGCAGAAGTTCCACCCTCACCTCCCCCAGTTATTGGAACAAAGGCGCCAGCACCATCACAAACTTTCAATAATAGCATCAACAACAGCAGCAACAGTAATAGCAATAATTGCAATAGCAATAGTACTAGCTCCACAAAACGAAACAGAAACATTCGCCTCGACATAAGTGACGACAGTGTCGATCTCGAAGCGTCCACACCACTATCGGTGGCCACTCCAACGAAAAAGGACGCGTCCCCGCTTTCTTCCACCGGCGGATCCGATTCCTTCGCTTCCCCTTCTCCTCAAAAACAAATCCGCACCAAGAGCCCAACAGAGCCCACGTCGGGCAAAAAGAATTCTCTCTTGAGTTCGCTTTCTCCGTCGTCGTTGTTTGGGAAGACGTCACCCTCCAGCAGCAGCAGCAGCAAGAAGGGCAAGACAAAACTCCATAAATTGGGAGGAATCTCCCCGAAAGCTTCGCTTTCGCCCATAACAAAGAATGATCCTTTTGGTAAACCCAAACTGCCAAGTTCTCCCATTCCTTCTCCGTGCGAGAGCTTGGAAAGTTCGCTGGAGCTCACGAGCAATTCAATGAGCATGAGCTTCAATGCGCAGCAGCTAGCTGCGGTGGCTGGCTCTGGGGGTGGGGTGGAGAAGGCCAAGGATGCTGCAATCAGCGAGAGTACAAGTTTGGACAATAATGCGAAAATGGAGGAGCTGAACGATAAATTGGGAAAGGTGGCAGAGGAGGAGAAGCAGGGGAAGGCTGTGAAAGAGGCGGAGGCGGAAGTGGAAGTGGAGGCTAGGGCGGAGGGGGAGGAGGCGGCGAAGGTGGAGGTGGAGGTGCAGGTGGTGAAAGAGGCAGAAGCTCAATCTCCGTCGTCAAAAACTAACGTCAGTGAAAAAACAGAAGAGAGTTACGACGACGATTATGAGGAAGATTACGAGAGCGGAGGATCGTTTGATGACGAGGTTGATGAGATACTACCTTAAATTTAAACAGAGGTTAAAATTGCGCGGTCTACTTTGCAACTCAAATCCTATTTCTCTCCTACCTACTCACCATCACGTTTGTTCGTCACTATTCGTCGTCAGAGCCCATGGTGCAGACATATAGATAATGCGCGCTGGTTGGGTTATTGTCGGGATCCATCTTCTCCTCGACCCCTCCAATAATTGGCTTGGTCAAAAACTCGTACTCAACCTTCCATGAGTAATCCTGGTTGCTCAACATCTCCAATAGCTCGTCCGGATGCCACACAGAAATGCACATGAACTTCCCCTCGGGTTTGAGCACCCTTGCAACATGCGCCAGGTACTTCTGGATTGAGCTCGTGCTCTCTTCCGACGTTAGCAGCGTGTCGTAGCAACCCTTGTCAATCACCGCATCGAAACTCTCGTCGTCGAATTCCAGCGACCTGCAGTCCATAACTTGCCAGACAAGGTTTGAGCCCGGTTCGGTCTCGGTTCTGCAAATTTGATTTGAATTGATTTGTGTTGTTGGGTGGTTAGCTTTGCTTTGCACTTCACTCACTTCACTTCTCTTCACTTCATCGAACAATTAACTCACCCATTCAGCATCTGCTCAATAACGACAGCTGAAATGTCTATGTTGAAGATATCAATGAAGCCGTCCCTTCGCATGTCGGTGGACAGCGGAGAATTACCAACTCCAACATTGAGCATTCTATCAGAAGGACGAAGGTACCGGTGGAAGATCTCTCGCAGCGAATTGTAGGTCTGAAGCCAATCCAGCGGTTCACGATCTTTAGTATATCTGTCGTCCCAGTAGTTATTACTGTTTTGGAACAGTTCCTGTCTACCTCCCTCTCCCGAGTCTGGTTGGAGTTGTGTTGTCATGAATATAAAGACTTTTCTCAAAAAGGTTTCAAAGTTGGAAAAAGCGAAAAACGCATTTTTTTTTTGCAAGTAAATTGAAGTAAAACCCCGAAACACAATTTATCCCAATAGGTATAAATGGGGTGCGCCGAATCGAAGGTCAGCACCGACAAGGCCTCCAATGTAGAGGAGGACAGGCGATACTCCGCTCGTCCCTCCCCGCTCACAGAGGCCGACATTAAATCCAGGATTGAGTGCTCTGAGCACACAGAGATTATGAAAGGGGTTCAGGCGGAGGGGGGGGTTACGTATGATATTAGCTACGCGTACCTGACCCAGCGGGGTTACTATCCGCATGGTGAGTGGGGATTGGAATTACTAGTTATTTTATGTTTGTTGGAGTTGAAGCGATTTTTGTACTAACATTGCTGACGCTATGTGATGATGTGCTTTGCATTCTTAATTTATTCGTTATTAATGTGGTGGTCTGCAGCTCTCACAAAGGCAAACCAAGGTGAGAAATAACTTGGGGGTGGGGGTTGGTGATGATGTTGCTGATTTCTCTTGTATTTGGTTGCTTCTTGGCTGGATTCTGTCACTAACGCACGTTCTCCCTCGCGCTCTTCCCACTTTTTCCCACCCCACCCCCACCCCAACACAGACGCCTACTGCTCCCACGCAAACTACAACAACGAGCCAAACCTCGGCCTCTGGGGCGTCTTTGACGGTCACGGCGGCGCCGGGGACCACGTCTCCCACTTCTCCAAGGACGAGCTCCCCCTGGAGCTCGTCGCCCAGATGGGAAAGCTCGGGAAGAAGAAGTTTAGCGAGCTGAGCGACGTGGAAATGAGCCAGATCAGCCACGAGGCGTTCGTCGAGACCAACAAGAGCTGCCACAGGGCGCCGTTCGACAGCGAGCTGAGCGGGACGACCGCGATCAGTCTCATGATCAAGGAGGACCAGATGTACATAAATAACGTAGGGGACTCGAGGGCCGTCGTCGCGGTGAAGAAGTCCTCCGCGGACCACGGCACGGGCGCGGCCCTAAAGGCCGAGCACCTCAGCATTGACCAGACTCCGTTTAGGAAGGACGAGAGGGAGAGGGTTAAGCTGTGCGGGGCGAAGGTTATGACCATTGATCAGATTGAGGGGTTGGAGCCTATTCATGAGAACTGGGGGTTGAATTTGGGGGAGGAGGTTGATGAGAGCGGGTGAGTGGGTTTGACTTGACGGTTTTTTTACGTGACGAGTTGGGGGGGGAGGGCGAAGGAGAGGAGAGGAGAGGAGAGGAGAGGAGAGGAGAGGAGAGGAGAGGAGAGGAGAAGCGAAAGAGGGTCCAGCACCGGGAAAAGGTGGCAACTTACAACGAGAGCACCCATAACTAACACACAACAATACAATATATACCACACGACAACCAAACAAAACAACGACAACAACAACGACAACAACAACGACAACAACAACGACAACAACAACGACAAAACGACAACGACAACAAACATCCAACAAACAACAACAACAAACAACAAACAACAAACATCCACAGCGACCCACCTAGGGTCTGGGCGTTTACCCTCGATCGCCCGGGATGCGCGTTCACCCGCAGCATCGGCGACGGCGTTGCCGAAGGCCTCGGAGTCTTCGCCGAGCCGGAGCAGCTCCAGCGGTCGATCGACGAGGACACGGCCTTTGTGATAATCGCCTCCGACGGGGTGTGGGAGTTCCTGACGTCCCAGTCCGTCGTGGACATGGTCTCGCAGTTCGAGGGGCCCAACGCCCCCCTCGAGGCGTGCCGGGCAGTGGTGGCCGAGAGCTACAGGCTCTGGCTGCAGTACGAGGTTCGGACGGACGACATTACCATGATCATGCTCAGGATTGACAACTACAAGAAGGCGAAGGATTGCGGGATAAATGTTGATGATCACGATCACGATCAGATGCCGACCCCCGAGCCCGAGCCCAAGTCACTTTCACTTTCAGCTTCAGCTTCAGTTTCACCACAGGCGTCCAGGAGGGATAATCCCGGGAGCAAGCGGCACGACACGAGCTACAAGGAGGGGGCGGGAGGAGGGAGCAGCATCCGGTTCAGCGAAACGGCCGCCCTGGTCGAGAGCGGGGGGGTTGACGGCCACCTCCAGCGGCCAGTCCGGCGGACGATGAGCAAGGCCAAGCGGAGGATCATCGCCGAGAGAGGGAGCTCGCTGAACGCCGCCGACACGGCCGCCTTCGTGCTGGAGGAGCACGTCGTTCCCAAGACGGAGGAGGAGGTTGCCAGGATTGAGAACTTCATCAAGGCGAACTTCCTGTTCCAGCACATGGCGCCCAAGCAGAAGAGGGACGCGATGATGTGCATGGAGCGGGTCACGGTCAGCCCGGGGCAGAACGTCATCGTCCAGGGGGACAAGGGGGACAAGGGGTCGTTCTACATCGTCGAGAGCGGGAGGTACGACGTTAGCGTGAGGGATGAGGACGGGATTATGAATGTTGTGCTGAGCTATGACAACGCCGGGGAGGCGTTTGGGGAGCTGAGCTTGATGTATGGGAAGCCGAGGGCGGCAACCGTGACGGCCAAGGTTGACGGGGCGCTCTGGGCGCTCAACAGGACGGCGTTTAGGGGGTGCATGATGAAAAGGAACACTGCGACTGACCTGATTAGCGTGCTGAAGAGGGTGGAGATTCTCAAGACGCTGAGCATACCGCAGCTCCAGCGGCTGTGCGACCTGCTCGCTGAGGAGGAGTTCAAGGCTGGGGAGCACGTCGTTAAGCAGGGGGAGAGCGGGCAGCAGATTTTCATCGTTGAAGAGGGGGAGCTCGTCGTTACCAAGATTGACGACACTGGGAATAGTGGGGATTTTGATAAGGATAGTAGTGGTGGTAGTGGTAGTGGTAGTCATGGCGGGCACAAGGAGACGGAAATGATGACGCTGAAGAAGAACGACTATTTCGGGGAGAGGGCGCTGATGTACGATGAGGCGCGGGCGGCGAACGTTACGTGCGTTACTGACTGCAAGCTCCTTGCTACGAGCAGGAAGGCTTTTGAGGAGGTGGTGGGGTCGCTGGAGTCGATTATTGCCGCGGACCAGAAGCGGAGGGAGGACAAGAAGGTGAGCGAGCGAAGCGAACGCGAAGCGTACGCGAAGCGAACGCGAAGCGAAGCGTACGCGAAGCGAACGCGAACGCGCCACTAAACTAACTTGAATTTATCCATTCTAACGGCGCTCCGCTCGGCGCAGTCCCACAAGCTCAGCAGGGCGTCGACCTACGTTAACATGCACAGCGAGAAGGACATCACGCAGCTGAGGGGGGTGAACAGGCCGCAGTTCAGCGTCAAGCACGTTCAAGCTGGGTGGGGGGGGATGTTTGGGAGCTTCACCCACTCCAAGAACGGGCAAATTAACGTTTACAGCCTCAAGATAATGAATAAACAGGAGAACAAGCAGCACGGCTCGGGGGGGATGAAGGAGGTGGAGAACGAGAGGGCGATCCTGGCCAGCTTCCAGAAGCAGTCAACCTTCCTGCCGTGCCTTCTCGCTACTTTTCAGACGTCCAGCGCGGCGTATATGGTGTTGAAGACACCAATTGTCACCGATCTGTGCTATATGATTGACAGCAGCGCAAGAAAGGGGGGGATGGACGAGCCCGTTGCTAAGTTCTACGTCGGGTGCTTGCTGCTGGCCTTAGAATACATGGAGAACGAGGGTTACATGATCCGAATGGTGTCCCCTCAGGCCATCATGATCAGCAGCACTGGCTACGCGATGCTAAGCGACTTGAGGTACGCCAAAAAAATGACAGGAAACAGGCAGTACACCATGTGCGGAGACCAGAGCTACATGGCGCCGGAGATGATCACCGGGGGGGGCTACGACTTCGCGGTGGACGCGTGGGCGCTGGGAGTTTTGACCTGCGAAATGATTACGGGAAAGAACCCGTTCGGGGACGGTAACGATAGGGAGGAGGAGGTGAGTGGATTGCAGAGCGAATTGGAAAGCGTAACGAGCAACACGTCGCAATACCAATAATTTCTAACCCATTCCATTCCACGCTCAATTCAATTATCATGGCGCCAGGTCTTTAAAAATATATCCGGGTTCAAGGAAGGGGACGCAGGGAAGTTGTTGGGGAGTGTGAGTGACGAGGCTAAGAAGGCCGTGGACAGCTTCATGAACCCAGATTTTGATAAGCGGCTGGGGAGCACCGGGGTTAGGGACAGCATGAGCCACGGATGGTTCGACGGGTTCGACTGGGAGGGCATGAAGTCCGGGGTTTTGGAAGCGCCGGAGGTTGAGGCGGTCAAAGATTTGTTCAACATGCAGATGGATGAACAGTTTTTGAAAAGGTTTGATGAGTTCGAAGAAAGGCATGGAGATCAAAACGTAGAGGAGACGGACGGAGAAGATGGAGACACTTTCAATTTTATTGACGGTTTTGATGGCTTTTGATTTTCTGGGCTGACAGGTACAGGAAGAGTGGGGGAATAATGTTTAACTAAGCTGCAGCTACATTGGCTTTTTCCGGTTTGATTATTGATTGTTTGTTAACTGGTTGTTGGTAAATGCATTACTGGGTTTTAAGAAACGAGAAACGAAAGAAAGGAAAAAAAATTGTTCGCCCGCTCGCTATTCGTCTTTCCCACGAATCGCATTGATATTTGCAAGTGATCAATAATAACTTTCTTATAAAAACGTTGGTTTCCCTCTCAACCCTTCAAAATGTTGCTTGGAGAAGATGGCGCTGGTCAACTCCAGTTGGACTCATCAATCGTCTCCAACCCTAATGGCGAAGATGGTGGTGTCTGTGCTCAATTTGTTGGAGACTTACCAAAGCTTTGCGTTTGTGAAGACGAACCGATAGGAGCAAAAATGATTTGTACAGTTGACACACCAATTACTGATCCTGCCGTTTTCACACTTGACTACAACGTTTGTAATTCAAAGCATATTTCTGTCACAATTGATCTTTCTGTTCCTGGTCTTGGATCTTTCGAGGACACCGTGACTGCTGGTACTGATGACGACTCCGGCAGCCTCAACACGGGTATTTCCGTTGCGGGTCAAGGCTTTTACGTAGATTATACTCTGACCGGTGAAACCGCATCGGCAGGCCTTGATGTTGAGTTGGTTTTAAAAACCACCTTCGGCAACACTGATCTTGTCGGCTTTTCACTGCCCACAGCAGACTACACTGCTTCATGCGCCCTGAATCAGGATGGGTACTATTGTTACGACAATTATTGTGTGAAGGAAAAATACCTCATGGGTGCGGGAGGCGTTGCTGCGCTGTCGCTCTTGGCTTGTATTTTGTGCGTGTGCATGGGTCGTAAACAGAAAAACAAAACCCCGAAGCCTTCGGACATGGGTTACGCTCCGATGGACGACAAGGCGCAGCAGTACGGCCAGCAACAGCAACAGCAACAGTATGTTTAAAAAAACCTTTTTGAACAAACCTATCCTTTAAAAACTTTCACTTCCCAAAAATTCGTGAAAATACATTGCCCAAGGCTTTCAGGTCCTCTTGGACCCCCTCGACCTTCCTCTCGACGCTCTTGCTCTTGCTCTTGCTCTTTCTCTTCTCGGGCGACAACTTCTCCTTATCATTCGCGAAGTTGTCATACAAGCCCTCGCCCCTCGCAAAATTATTTCGAGAATTTTTGCTGTTCTCCTTGAACGCAGAGTTGGCTGCAGAATTGTTCAAGAAAATTCGGCTCCCACTCCCACTCCCACTCCCAATACTGTCGTTCGACGACCTCGAATCTGGAGTCCTCTCCTCCTTCTTTTTCCGCTTTGGAGTCTTCACGCTCTGCAGATCGGCGTCCATTGCATCCGCACCGTTGTTGAATTTTTCGTTTGCGCGATCACGCAGTAACTTCACCGAATCTTTTAATTTTTCGTATTTTGCATCTCCCTTCCTCCGACAGATCTTCTCCACAACTTCATTCACGGTTTGCTGGTAAATCAGCCTGTTCTGAACCTCCGTCATGTACACCAAATGCTTCATCTTCATCTCCTCCCGGTACTCTGCTGATTTCAAGCTCACAGTGTGAATTTTTTTGTGCAAGCTCTCCTTCTCGTTCGTTATCTTCATATTCATTTTTGTCAGCTGCTTGGCGTGCTGGTTCAGCGCCGCGAAGCTAGCTCCAGCCCCTGCGTTCGCATCCTCCAGCCGCCGATTCGTGGCTTTCAGCTCGTTGTTTTCGCCAAAAAGCGCCCCGTTTGCCTTCTTCAGCTTGGCGTTCTCGTCGCGCAAGTACTGGAGCATGTGCTCACTCTCGACCATTAGTGCACCACCTCCCGGCGAGTGCGAGACACTGCCTTCTCCCCCACCACTTTTCGCCATTTCCTTCATCTCCGCGTCCTTCGCCTCGAGCTTCTTCTGCAACATTATGACCTGGTTCTCCATCTTCAGCGCCTCCTTGTGCTCGTGCAGAAGATTTTTGAACTTTCCTTGTTGTGCAACCCTCCTTGCCATCGTTTGAATGACGACCACCTCCCTCTTCATTTTCAAGAACGTCTCCCTCGCCTCGCACCTTTTGATCCTCCCTCCAAAATTTCGAACAATCACGTTCGCTGCCTTCCCCCTCTTCAAACCTCTGGCCAATTCCTTCGCCGCTTTCACCCTGGCCATGCCCTGTACGATGACCACCGCCTCCCGCAACCGCTTGAACTCCAGTCTTCTCACCCCTCTCCTCCCCAAAGTTTGCATCATAACGATTTGGCATAGAATTCTTCGATAGACGCTGCGCCGAGCGAAGCGAAGCGTCATTGTAAAATGTTAAGTTGACCTTGTCTTTTCTCCGTCTGTTCCGCTCCGCTCGCTCACCTCCTGCCAACAACCATCATGAAGAAGGCGCAGATCTTCACGGCCGACGCCCCTAACTTTTTAAGCCTGATGTTTTCGAGCTTCTGCGCCGAGCGAATTGAGGCGTGTTTTTAATGAAGAAAGAATTAAACGAGCGAGCCAAACGAATGAGTGGAATAATGTTAGTTTAGTAGTGGCTCTTATGCTGCTCATTTTCCTCAACCCCCCCCCGCTCCGCTCGCTCACCTCCAGCATGCCCTTCCTGAAGTATATTCGAGTTTTGCCGACCTCGAAGGCAGTTTGATCCAGCAACTTGGAGAGGATCAATTTCACGTTGAAGACATCAGTTTCACGATCACAGCAACAAGCAAACTTCTCAACCACCGCTTCGTGAAGCATCCGATTAGGGAACGTTGAGCGGCTCACATTGACGGCCGCAATGACACCCGCGCATCTGAGCTGTTCGATGACAGACTCGTCGTCAACGACTTTCGGGAGCTTCTCCATGTTGGGCTTAATGCACCGAACGTATCGTGTCTCGGTGGTGCTGAGAGCCTCCATCAGCCCCCCGAGCTGACTCTTGAATTTCGACCAGACGAGATTGTTATTCATGCCGGAGCCGCGACGTTGTTTTGAAGAAGATTGGAGACTTCTTGAGGAGCTTTTCCCCATAACCGTCGAGATGAGCGTGTTGCTGCATTTTGCGGAGATTGTAACCATGGACTTGGGCAAGGAGTCCTTGTTTTTGCTCACAAATTCTTCGCCGGTGTACACAACATCGCCGGCATAGTGCTTTATCCCAAAGTCCAATTTCCCGAACCTCTTGTTTTGGATCAAATCGCTGTCCTCCGCGTCGTCGTTGTTGGTGGCGTACAGCTTGAAGACGAAACTTTCGTCGCTGCGCCGAGCGAGCAAAAATAGTTGAGCAGGTTAGTTCAGTTGTGGATGTAGAGATCCATGTATAGCAATTTCGCACGGGCTGCTTCAAATTCTTCTGTCACAAGGCTCGCTCGCTTCGCTCGCTCACCTGCCCTTCGGCCTCACACACTCCTCGTTCAACACATTTATCACTCCCATTCGGCCCTCAATCAGCCCCAATACAGAGGCGTTGTCCGAATACTCGATGTTGTCCAGAGGGATGCCCTCCGAAGCGTACTCGGCAACCACCGAGGCGAAAATGTCGAGGGTAAATTTCTGCTGAATTTTCTCGTTCGTGTAGTTGATGCACAATTGCTCAAACCGATTGATCTTAAAGGATTCGAAGCCAAATATGTCAAGAAGGCCAACCCATCCAAGCTCCGCAGCAGCGACGTTGCTCGTGTTCGCATTGATTTCGCTAACGAGCCAGTCGAAAATGCGAGCGTAGAGCTCCTTCGCAAACGCATCTCTGTTACTGCTCGCATCGACCATGCTGAGAGGGACTTCGAAGCTCTCTCCTTTGGTTGTGAGGGTACGGAAGGTGAGGGCCTGGCGCAACTTTTCCTCGTCCAAGCCAAAAATTTTAGTCAAGTTCTGCAGCTGACCATCACCCACCACAACGCTGGCGTCCGCGTTCTTGTCGTGCTCTGCAAAGGTGATGTTTCCAAGCTGCGTCGAGCGAACAAGGTGCGAAAACGAATTGAGTGAAATATGTTAGTTTAGAAGTGGTTCGTTTGCTCGTCTCCTCAACCACCCCCGCTTCGCTCGCTCACCTGCAGAACGGTAACCAAAGCACGCACCAGAGTGGTGAGCTGCTCCCCGGCGATGTCAATCAAAGCCAGCGCGTTCTTCGTCTTCGCCCAACGCTCGGTATTTGTCTCTCCTTCGATGGTTTCCGCCATCTCGTTCTCGATGTTTGAGGATAGGTAATTGAAATCTTGGTGGTCGGAGAGAAAGGGGATCGGAGAAGCTGCCAGCAGCTCGTAGAAAATGTGGAAGGAACGCTCGTTCTCGCTGTGTGAGACCACCCTGGATTTCTCCAGTAGGTAGGTCGAACAAGAAGATCCAACGAGTTGAGAAGAGCTGAATTGTAGCCTGATGAACTTGCCGAAACGGCTAGAATTGTCGTTTCGGACAGTCTTCGCATTGCCGAATGCCTCGAGCAAAGGGTTGGTGTCGACAATCTTTTTCACAATGTTGTTGTTGTTGGTGGTGGTGTTGGTGTTGGTGTTGGTGTTGGTGTTGGTGGTGGTGGTGGTGGTGGAGGAGGACATTTCGCTCAAGTAAGCAACGTGGCGGAGCAAAATCTTCACCGTCTCAGTCTTCCCAGCACCTGATTCGCCGGACACAAGTATTGATTGATTCCTGCCAGTTTTTACTAGAGACTGGTAGCACAATGAAGACGTGTAATACACGTGGGGCTCGAAACCGATGATGCTATCTCGGAGAACGTTGCTGTACATCTTCTGGATGTTTTCGGTGTACTTGTGATTGAGCCATTCGTACGGATTGACCGCAACAACGAGCTCACCACCACAGAACGAGTAAGGCTCACCGAGCCTGTTCCTCTCTTTGAGATTGAACAAAATTCCAGGTTCGTGGAGGAACGGAACTTTGGCCAGATCAGGGTATATTAGCAGCTTGCTGGTCGCTGGATCGACGTTGGCTCTTGGGAGCTCAGAATTTGGGTACAAAGAAAGGTCAACCGAGTTCACTTCATTGAAAAACTTTACATCGGCATTGGTCTTGGTTGTGGCCACAAGTTCTCCCAGCACCCAGAGATTCTCGTTATCAGGACTTTTAACGTAAACGTAAGAGGCCATGAGGAAGCACTTGTGCTTTTGTTTATGCTATAGTGCTATATTTGTATATATATGTTTCCGCCGCCCTATTTCGAGAAGTGGAGAACCAGTTCAAAATTGAAATTTTGATGATAACGTCTACCCCCACTGCAGCAGCTGCTGACTCTTCCCTTTTTGCCCATACGCCTGAGCTACAAACAACGACACCATTTAACACGTATTCATCGAAGAAAGTAAAACACCTGGTCACTCTGGACTTACGAGCCTTCGTGCTAGTCGTTCACCAGCGGCACGGCCTCCTCCTTCTACATTCTACTCACAAAAAACGAAAAGGGTCTCATTTCCAGCTTCCTGGCGGACATGTTGAGAAGCATGAATTGGCAGCTTGCAGTGAAGAAATCAAAAGCAATAACAACAACTACGATAAGCTCGTCCACGCAATGGCTACAGCAGCCGCTCGTGAGCTTTTTGAGGAGACAGGAATAGATGTTAGAAGTGAGTGAGCGAGCGAGCGAATGAGCGGAATTGGCTTTTAGCCACCCACCCACATTCAAATCCAAACTAACTCTCAATTTCGTTTGGCTTTCGCCGGCTGCAGAAGAACTTGGTCGGCTTGTTCCAATGAAGCTATTGGTTGAGCCGAACGAAAATTGGATGAAAAAGAAAACTAACTCTGCTGTCCCCACGGTTGTACTGGAGCACCGCAATAGATTTTGGTTTAATCTGCGTGTAACTGAGCAAGATTTCCCTCAATTTGGCGACAATCTCCAACTTCCGATGCCCAACGACAATTCTGTCGTGTCGAGCCACAACGAGAGCGTTCGCAGTAGCCTCAAGCTGCAGCTGTCGCACGAGCACAGTGGTTTTATGTTTGAAAAGGATTTCCTAGCAGCCTCTTCCCTCTTGAAGAAGCACAGCGGTGGAACTTGCTCCGAGGCCATACTCATGGCCTTGAAGCTCACTGATCTTGCACGAAAGGGAGACGCGAACTTTTCGTTCAGTTCGCTCGCAGACCAGTTGGATGTCGATCCGGCGTTTGCAGACACTCCAAGAAATTCCGCGAAGACACCCGCACCAACTCCTGCCCCCACCGCACCACAAACACTAGCCGAAGGCGATATATATTACGATCCCCTCAACGACGATAGATCCAACTCCAACTCCAATAATTATTGTGAGTGTTGGACACCTTGGGGCAGATCAAAGAAATGAGAAGATTTCGAACTTTCCAATAAAACCCCTTGCACATTCAACAAATTTATTTAAAACCCAATCAATCCAACTCCACTCCAAACATTTATTCTCCAACCCCGTACGCCGACTTTAACTGTCGCTTCCTAATTTGCCTCTTCTTCCTTTCGGTAGCGGAATTCACGCTCCGTGGTGTCTCCTCCCGACTTCCCATCTCCCCCCCCTCCTGGATTTCCTTGCCGATCTTATTTATGTCGCTGACCATGGGGGTCATAAACCTATCTTTGTAGACAGCATTCCAGTCCTCCACCCCGATGACCTGGGCCAAGGCTAAAGTTGCTTCAGCCCCTCTCCTCAACTCCTGGTCCTCGAGCTCGGCCGCCCTCTGCATCTTTTGCTCCACCCTGACCTTGCTGTCCGCCGACAGTTCCCTGAGGAGCTGTCGAATCTGGGCCTCCTGCGCCTGGGTTTGAGCGGCTCGCTCGTTCTCCTGCACGCCGATGTGGGCGTTGACCATTTCGATACGTTCGGCGAAGAATGCGTCGAGGGCCTGGGCACGGGCTCCCCCCTCGTGTTTCAGGGAGACGAGTTTTTGTGCGTCGAAGTGCTGTGTGGGGGGTGTTGGGGTGTGGGGTGTGGTTTGGTGTTGTGGTTTTGATTAGTATGGCTCCTTCGCTCACTTCACATACACGCATTATACATACCTCAGCCTCCCTCTTTGTGTCGTGCAAACTCTTGATCATGCTCAAATACAACTTTCTCATTCTTGTCTCTGCCTGAGTCTTCCTCCTCAACCTGAAACTCAACTGCTGCCGTCGCATCTTCTCCTGCTGCAGCTTGACCTTGATGCCCCGCACCTTTTCGTTGTGGTGAACGCCTCGCTGCCTGAAGTTCTGTTTCTTACTCTCCAAAATGTCCTTTCTCCGGAGTGCCACGAGCCTGTCCTTCAGCAGCCTCTTGTACTCTGATTTTTGCCTGGCCTCCCTGTCCTCGAGGTGCCTCTTCTCGAGCCGCTGCAGCCTCGTTGGGGGAGAATTCTCCTCGCCCTCCCCCTCGCCCTCGCCCTCGTCGTCGTCCCCCTTTCTGGCAACGCCCCGCTCGCTCAAGCTGCGCCACATGGCAGGGTACTCGCTGGCCATGTTGGCGAGCGACTCGTGAATCTCGTTGCTCCCCCTTTTTGGCTCTCGGGCAGACTTGGGCCGCTTGGCCGTTTGGGGCCTCACCTTGGGCTGCTGTCCCCCCTTCGGGCCCTTCTCCAGGTTCAAGGCCGGTACCTTCCCCTTCAGCATGCTGGGTTTGAGGGCCTTCCTCGTTCGTCCCAGAGCGTCATTCTGGAACCTCCTCTTGAGCCAAACCTCGCTAATGCCAACGAAGATGTCAACCAAATTCATTATGGCGTGGGAGTCTCCGTTCACGATGGAGGCGCCGCTTATGTGGGACAAGTCCATTGACAGGATTGAGTTCCCAAGCGCGGTAATCACGGCCTGAGCATTGTGCTCATAATCCTTAACATGAGAAGGTTTTCGAATGACTCCCTTGAGCCGAACCTGGAACATGGCCTCAAAGATGGCAACGAACATGGAGGAAGCGGATTTCTGAAGCTCGCTGAAGTGGCTAATCTTCTTCGAAGCCACTCCAACTGACCGTAAAAGTTCATTCGTGTTACGTAAGATGAGCTCCTCGGCTGAATTTGAGGTCGAGGAAGGAGACGTTTTCTTCATCTTTCACTAAGTTTTTTAAACCAGAGTTGGTCAGGTGGAGTGTGAGGGAGGTGCAAGGGAGTTCAAAATGTGATCTATAACAGACGTTTGGGATTTAATGGAATTTCTTTTAATCAGTTAAGAAATATTTAACGGTCTCATCCTCATGTGCTCATGATTTTGTAAAAAAGATCTCAGAGTTTCAGAGTTCCATACATTTGTGGTAATATGACTTCTTTGCGTCCACCCTTCTTTTGTGAGCTGCTGGAAGAAAACGCTGAGGAAGATTGGCTACTAGTTGATGCCCAGATATTCGTTCCAAAGCAGTTGCATGGAACAGAAACAGCTGGAAAAGAATCAGTTCCGAGGAGTTCTCAACCTAGTCTGTTCGAGTGCTTGACCTGGTCAGACAGTCGTGAACCTGAACTTGCCACCAAATCGACCCCTCCCTCTCCCTTTCCAGCGTCAGTTTACAATGATCGAGAGGAGAATCTTGAAAACCAGAATTCTACTACTGAGATGAGGTTCGCGTTTGGGAATATCAAGGGATTCAAGGAGAAAAAAACACTGCAGGCCAAAGTCGTGCCCGAGGAAGATGCGATTGCGCTTAAAACTGCGAGCGTCAGTGCAGCTTCAGTTGTTCCCCAGCCGCCCATTAAGAAAAAATTGGCGACCAAGTTTGCTCCTCCCAAGGTTACGATCCCTGTCCCCCCCGAGCCTGCGGTCAAAGAAGAAGCAGGCGCAGGAACAGGCACAGGAACAGGCACAGGAACAGGCGCAGGAACATGCGCAGGAACAGGTGCAGAGGTAGAGGCGGTAGTAGAAGTTACGAAATCTGCGGCCCAAGTAGACGCCGAAAAAATTATCAAACTTGCGAAACTTGCCGCTGCCAAGTGCAAAATGCCCCTTCTTTGTGAGTGGAGAGCAATGAAACGACCCCCGGCGGCTTGCGACTGCGTTGTGGACGCTTTGCTAATTCTCATTGAAGGAGAAACGAAGGACTTCAGTTTGAAGAGGAAACAGGCCATGTTCAAAAGCACTGATTTTTTCAAAAAGTGTGCCGACTTCGACGCAGTTAATAACATCTCCAAGAAGCAGATCCGCAAGCTTTCTCCCCTTTTTGCAGATCCCAACTTCAATGAAGAGAGTCAGAAGAAAAGAAGCTTGCTCATGGTATACATGTACCACTGGGTGTTCAATGTGGTGAAGGGAAATCGAATGTTTCACGGAGAGGAAATGTTGGTGTCGTGCGTTAGGGCTGAGGAGGAAGTCCCAGTCCCAGCCCCTATCCCGGTCCCGGTCCCCACCGCTCCAACCCCTCGCTCAACGGAAGCGAACAATGAGGCCAAGAAATCTGCCCTAAAGAAGGCGCAGGAGGTGAAGGTGAGCGAGCGCAGCGAGCGAGCCTTGATGAAAAACGAGCATACGAGCATACGAGCATACTAGCCACTGCTAACCAACCCACTTAATTCGTTTGTTTTCGCACTTTCTTTTCTCGGCGCAGAAATCCATGCTTCACGATCCGACCTTGACAGATTCCAGGGACATGGCTGACACCAAGTTCTGGAAGGTCTTTGCCAAGCCGTGCATGCACAACTACGGCCGGATGAACACTGACCCGTGCTTCGGTGGCTGCGTGTGGGGAGGGTACATGCTGACAAATAACGTTAATCCGCAGACTCTTCCCAACTACCCGGCGACGAAGCAGGTGACGAGGTCGGCCGAGTTCAAGTACAATGCCGTGGCCCTAAGTGGAGAGGAAACCGGTTTGTTTTCGAATCGTGACGTCGTCAGCATCCCGTTTAACCCTCTCTTCAATCCAACAATCATAGAGGATAACGACATTGCCACTTCTCGGGGAAAGACCGACAAGACTGTGGTCAAGAGAAAGGTTGTTGACATGAAGAAGGACGTCGAGAAGAAGGCGTTTGAGAAAGTTCAAAATTTGCTCGCCGAGAAAAAAAAGAGAGTCCCCCCGCCCAAGCCCAGGCCCAAGCCCAAGCCCAAGCCCAAGTCCAAGTCCAAGTCCAAGTCAGAATCCAACCCTGTTGTCGCAGAGCCTACTGTCGCTAGCTACCTGGCTCCGTCTGTCCCACCCTCACCGAAAAAAAATAAAACGAAAATATCCACATCCTTGTCCACAAAAACAAACACCAAGGCATCAGTCACCGTCCAGACCCCCGCCCTCTCCAAGGAGGAACAGAACAACATTTTCGTCATCACCACAGAGGCAAAATTACGCAATAAAATAGAGGAGCTGTTCAACAACGACCCAAAACGAATGAGAAATGTTGGTTCCGAAATGATGGCCGCCCTTGTTCCGGCGGGTGTGCAATCGTTCCACAATGCAACAGCCGCCCAGTGCATACTGATGATCTAAGAAATGTAAATATGTTCAAAATTGCAATGTTGGATTGTTTTTTCAGTCTCTCTTTTTTCACCTCAGCTCAACGTTCGTTACGTTTGAGAATGGCTTGCCCCTGATGTTTTTGTTCATCTCTATGCTCATCTTGGGCAATTTCTTTCGCCGCCGCTCCAAAACCCACTTGTTCTGCCTTACCAAGCAGCAAATCAAACCACCCATAATCAACAAAACGTAAACAATGTTTGGAATGTCCTGGTCGCTCCCTTCAATCCCATTCCCCCCCTTGGCATCAACTTTAAAAATTCCGTTCGTTTCGTTGTAGTGGGTTTGATCGTTCAGCATCGAGCAGCTGCCCTGCCACGATTCATAGAAACGGTAGTACATTTTCTGCTCAACGGTTGAGCAATCACTCATATGAACTACAACGGGGGGCCTCAGATCAACCCCGCACTCCCCAAGCGTCACGAACTGACACTGGCGAGCATCCTCGACGAAATTTACCTGGTCTGTTTCAAATGTTGAGAGAATTGAGTTGTAGCAACTCTCGCCCCAAGTGGTCAGGTACTCGCACTCGAGAACCTTCGCCTCCTGGCAAGAATCGTGCGACTGGTCCAGCACCGACTGAAATATTCGTGTCTCGCAGCCTGAGTCGGGGATTTGTACGTAGTCTGCGCACTGGCAGAATGCCTTGTCAAAGTAAATGCCCGACGCGATCATGTGCTGAAAGATCATTTCTTCATTCATCTTGATCATGGGAAGGGACAGTGCTGCAATTTCTAGAATTTTATAGCAATCAGACATTCGCCGGAAGGTGACAGGATCTGGTGGGGCAGCGTGAGACCTGGTTGCTGCTTCTATGCAAACTGAGAAAAGGTCCAAATCCGGAAAAGGGACAGTATTCATCTGGGTGAGCATGGCATTGAATCGATGGTTTGTTATGAGCGATGACTGATCACAGTCAACAAATGTTGCTTTCGACATTGCAACTTCTATTACGTCGGCAGGCGAGCATTGTGACATTGTAATAGGGCTGTGTGTGGTTTTTCTTCTTGCTTTATCAAAATTCTGTTTTCGAACACAATGGTCGACAGAATGGTGCGAATTGCCGATGTGCATTCCTAAAGTAAAGTGGTAAAACAAATATTTCGGCTTATGACACAACTATGAACCCCCTCGATAATGCCGAAAGCCGCTATGAGGCAGCCATGGCAAAGTTCTCGAAGGTTCACTCAGATTCAACTAAACTAAAGGCAACCTATAGACTAAACTATGAAGAGGAGCAGAAGTCTGGCATTATTGACAGCTACCGCTTCCCGGATACTCATCTTGGGGATGTCATTCATCCGAGTGACGTGCACCGCCAGGACATGAGCAACTCGGTGACTTGGATCATTGCCATGAACAAAGTGTTCAATGAAATTAAGCTTCGAACATCTGACACAATTGTGCACGTTGGGGCTGGGGATGGAAGGTGGTTGGTGGAGGCTGCCTTGCGGCACAAGTGTCACTGCGTTGGAGTTGACGTGGAATACGACATTCAGTATCGATGCGAGAGCAAATTCGATGAGCAAGAAATTTCGGAGCTGCTCGAGTATGAAGTTGTCGAATCGTTGCTTGACGCGGATCTGACTGAGGCAACTGCCGTGCTGGTGTCTAACTTTAATGATGACATCAAGGGTTTGAGAGAGAAGTTGGAAGCTGAGGTGGGAGTGAGAACGCCCATAGTCATCATCGGAGGCCAACAAATATTAGGTTGGTTTCCGCACGCTGTCCACAAGCATCGTGGCGTGAAAATGTTCATATATCTGAAGAGAACGTTAGGTGAGTGAGCGAAGCGAGCGAGCCTTGTGACAGAAGAGTGCGAAGCTCCGTGCGAAAATGCTATTCATGGCTACATCCACTACTAAACTAACCTACTCAACTAAATTCTTGCTCACTCGCGTAGGGACTTTGGCGCAGTCGGAAGTTGGCGCGTTTCGGCAACTGGGAGAGTACCTGAATCCCAATGACATGATGCAAAGGCTGAGCATTGATAATTCTGCCGCCGACGATGATGCTGGCGAGGATGACAAGTATTTTCATTTGGAAGATGTGGGCACAAAGACCAGAGATGAGAGTTTGGAACCAAATGTCAGTTGCTTTACAATTAATAATAATTGAGTAGAGAATATAGAATAGAGAATAGAGAATGGAGAATAGAGAAATGAGGGTGGAAAAGCAACTGGTGGGTGGAAATCTTGTTGCAATTTCAAATGTAAAATTTCTACTCTGTTCTATCCATTATGATGTGTAATGTGAATTGCTCAACAAACACATCTCTCCCTGCATAGGTAACTCATCACTCCCAATAAAAACATAGCTATAACCACTGGCTGATCTCTTAGATCCCCCATGATATCCATCTCAACTGGCTTTCCTTCCTTTCCCTTGGTGTCCCCGGGTTTCTGGGGATTGTTGCCAACGGGTGGGGGGGGGGGGGAGGGGGGCATCATAGGAATTTATAGTAGTGTGAGGAGAGAAGAAATGAAGAAAAGAAGAATTGTAGTGTGGATTGTAGTGTGAGGAGAGAAGAAAGAAGAAGAAAAAAGAAGAAGAAAGAAGAAGAAAGAAGAAGAAAAAAAAAAAAGAAAAAAAAAGAAAAAATCTTTGAAATTGTTTTAATTATTATTTATTCTATTCTGCTACAAACGCTACAAACGCACAGTGCAAGCAAAAGCACAAGGCAGACCCAAATCACATTTTATTTCGAATTTGAATTTCCCATCTTGACATTAAAGCTATCTCGATGGGTTGAGCAGGAGGGATCTTAATCACGACAGCATCACGACAGCATGAGTAATTGAGATTTTGATAAATTTTCTTTCCTTTTTATTCAATAGTCGAATCCAGCTTTCCGGAGGAGCTGGTCGCCTAGGCCTGATTTGTGCTCGGTTTCGGTTAGCTCGTCAGCAGTCGGATTTCTAACGAAAACGTCATCTCGAATGAGCTCCTGCTTCTTGAGTTTCGAATACTGGTCACTTGGGAGGAAAGAAAAGGTCTTCCCGTCGGCATTCATTACCATCTTCGTAGAAGACAGTGGTGATTCGTACCCGTTTACGCTCGCAGAGAATGTCTTCTTGTCGATTAAGACCTGGTTGGCTTCTTTGTTGTCGGATGATTGTTGGAGGAGCTTGTTGATGAGGGGGTTGTTGTCGAGTGGTGAAGGTGGGGGTGGGGGGGGGGGTTGGGGGGGGTCATTCTCGTCGGAAATGATCATAGGGGTGTCTGGTGTATTGGGTAGTGAGAGCAAGTCAATCGTCGGTTCTGGTGCCTCTTCAACTGTTTTGTATGCACCGTCCACTGTCGATCTCTCAAAAGCGGGCTTCGAAGCCATGTACTTTCCGCTCTTATCATTGTCATTTGCATCTGTACGCGTCTGTGTTTTGCGGCAAGCGCCGAGAACACCTCGTTTTACACAGATGTCGATAGTCTCGCCTGTGTAGAGGGTGGGCGCCTCAACGGTAATCCCATAATCGTCTGCGAATACCGGGGTGGGGGGTAAAAGAAGAGAAGCCAACATAGTGGTTGGAATGGCAAGAGGCACGAAAACGTGTTGGACGAAAGCACTCTTGTATTGGTTAAAAGTATGTTGTTCAGATTTCATCATCGATCCGATCGATTTTTTACAAGAAATTGATAATCGCAGTCCTGAGCAGTTTGACACAGCGACCAGAAATATCCATACCAGCATCTTGATTAACTCAAAAATCTAAATTTGAGAAATTTAGTATTTGAATTTCAAATTTTGATGACTGCTACGACAGGTATGTGTGCACGTTCCCGGGCTGCATTGTATTCACCATTTCAAATCTACCCTACCTACCCTTTACAATTAATTTTACTGTTCGACTAACTCAATTCGTCGAACGGGCAGTGAGCTAATTTCCTCACAAAAATATGGAAGGTCCAACAGTTCTTGGTAGCACTCGGAGCGCCACAACCAACCCCAATCCCCTACAACCATCTAAGATTGCTCCTGAAGAATCCTCAACCACGATTGAGCCTAAAACTCCATCGTCGAGAGGATCTGGCAGTGCCCCCTCGGTTGTAATTCCGAAGAGTGCTTTTTTGGCTCAGAAGGCTAACCGCTGGACCGTATCTGAGGTGAAATGTTACCTCCTTTTCATTTCATTTCCTTTTTCTTTTCTAACCAAGTCTTTATCCAGGACAACAAACTCAAGGCTGCAGTTGCTCTACACACCCCCCCAAACATCTCCACCAACCCCAATTCCAACCCCAAAAGCAATTCCACCCCCCCCCCTGATTCCAAGCTGAATCTGCCCCCCAACCTAAACATTCCTCCTCTTTGCACGCCCGAAACGAGCTGGGTCAACGTATCTGACCAGCTCAACAACAAATTCACCCCCAACCAGTGCCAGCAACGCTACATGAAGCTTTCCGTCCCCAACGTCACGAAGGGACCTTGGACGGAGGCCGAAGACGCTCTTGTTGTCAAGCTCGTTGGCGAGTACGGAGCGAAAAAGTGGTCAGTGATTGCTTCCCACCTTCCTGGCCGCATCGGAAAGCAGTGCCGCGAGCGGTGGCACAACCACCTCAACCCTGATATTTGCAAGGACCCGTGGACGGAGGCTGAGGATCGCGCGATCCTCGAATCTCACGGAACCCTCGGCAATCGTTGGGCTGAGATTGCAAAGCTGCTGAACGGCCGCACCGACAATGCGATCAAGAACCACTGGAACTCCTCCATGAAGAGGAAGGTTGAGAAGTACCTCATGGGCAAGAACATTGACGGAACGCGCCAAATTTTCGACAGTCACGGCCGGTACTTGATCGGTTGCGACATTGAGGGGACGTTGCAGGCAGTCAGGAGCTCCAGCAGGTACAACAGCAAACTTGTGACAACGATTTTAATTTCCAAATTCTAAACCAATCCAATCCAACGCACGCAGCGCCAACAAGCTGAAGAACGCCAACAGTGGTGTCGGGAGCAGGAGCAAGAAGAGCGGGAAGGGAGGGTTGCAGAGCATCAATATTCCTCCGCCGCAGGTTCAAATGGGGGGGGGTAGCAGGTGAGCGAGCGATGAATCCCGCGAATTTTAATAAAACGCTCTACATCCACTACTAAACTAACATTATTCCACTCAAAACCCTTTGGACTCGCTTCGCTCGGCGCAGCGCTTACGACGAGGGGGGAGCGCACGATATGTCGTTTCTGAGCGAAATGGCGGTCGGGGGGGGGGTCTTTGCGGGGGTTGGGGGGGAGATTCTGCCATTAATGAGCGAGAGCCAGACGAAAAGTTTTGTCAAGGGGTTGAAGGGGGGGTACGTGAATGGTGTTTATTTAAGTGCGGCGGAGAGGAAAAAATTGGCGCTTGAGAGTGTCGGGGGTGGAGGGGGGGTGGAAGCGTTGGGGGTGCTGAATTTGAGTAGGGAGGAGAGTAGTAATCTGCCGATTTCGTGCCAGCAGGTGAGAGTGAGTGAGCGAGTGAGAGTGGGTGAGCGAGTGAGCGAGCGATGAATGATGCTTACCTAAATTTAACTTAAACTAACCCACTCTTTCGCTCGGCGCAGTTGTTGGTGGCAATTGTTGGTGGCAGTAGCAGCACAACAACATCAACCAACAGCAACAGCAACAGCAACAACAACAACAGCAACAGCAACAACAACAACAGCAACAACAACAAAAAGGGGGTGCGAAGAATGGCCAACAGCTCTCTTCCCCCGTGCCCAGAATCACCAGCAATCGAGGTTGACGACAGCTTGCACAGTCACATGCCAACACCATACAACATGTCGATGCTACCGGCACAACACAAAAGCCACCACATCAACGCCACCCCGAATCTCAACGCAGCAATTAGTCCCGGCGAAAACGTGCTGCCCACGCCAACGTTGAGCTCAATTAAGGCGACCAACCTGTCATTCCGGAGTACAATGAGCCCTCCTCCGTTTTTCACCCCGGGGGTGAACGAGAAGCTAAAGTTCACTGAGTCGATGTCGAAGCCGGTGGGGGGGGGGGGGGGCGTGTTCTCGCCTCTGTCCCCTTTGGCGATAATTGGAAATGTTAAGGGCTGCACGCCTGCGAGGGTCGTGAACGGGGAGCACAGTGTGAACCTGGACGTTACCTGGGCGGATGACGATGCGACGATGCTGAGGGAATCGTTGAGTATCAACGAGAGTAAGGCGGGAGGGGTGTCGTTCGACGAAAACGTAAAAATCTCAAAGACACCGACACAAACAGGCAACGAGAACAAAAACAATGGCAATGGCAATGACAAGGAAAATGACAATGAAAATGAAAATGACAAGGAAAACTTAAACACATACACACACAAAGACAATCTGTTGACACCGCACAACAATTTGGCGGGGTTGAGTAACGTCGTTACGGGGAGTGGGCCAAACAGAGTGCGACAAAAAACGCAGCCAGGAATCACCAGTGCCGGTAGCTTAATTACCAGCAGCTTGGAATTTCCAACTCCTAAAAGGTCGAGGGCTGTTGATTGATTTGATTTGTTGATCGATCGATCGAGTGGGTGCATGCATGAATGAATGAGTGTATAATAAATAGCGAGGCTAGGATTTGGGCATTTTGAAAAGCTCGAACAACAACATTACTAATAAAATCCATCGTCAGTCGAAGGCATCGGACTGCTAAAAAACAGTGGGCGCCGGCGGAGGGGGGGGGGGTCGAAAGCTAGTCGACGGCATCGTCGGTGCCGTGATGCCAGACGATTTCCCACCCCAAACAGTTGGAGCTGGTTCTCATTATTTTCCAGGAAATCTTCTGCATTCTCATCACCATGATATTGAAGTGTCCCGTTGTGCTCGTGCTTTAATATCTTCCTTAAACATTGTAAAGCTGTCGATTCGCTGTCGATTCAAACTGATTTTTTAAGCTTGTGATCTAGTTTAAACAAAAAGTCGAAGTTGACACCTGTGAAGTTCTTGTGATTTCTTTCTCCCTTTGGTTTTATCATTTTTATACCATCACTCCCCCATTAAACCCAAATGTCCAAAGTTGTCCCAGGTTCGGTTGAAAATGTTACAGAAAAAGCTCCGGGTTCATGGGAGGTTGGATCTGCAACCAATGACAGCTGCAGCCAGAACGAGACCCAAAACTTGGGGAGAACCGCTCATGGACAGGATGAGCCCCCGAGCCCGGGATCCACCCACCACACTGACCCTATTAAAACAAAGATGGTCAAGATTTTAAGAAAGACTGCAGGTGAAAATCACCAAACTCCGTGCGAAATTACTTTTTCTTGGCTACATCCACTACTGAACTAACCAAATCGACTATTTTTTCTCGCTCGCTACCCTCAACCTTCGTTAAAAATGCGCCTCGCTTTGATCGGCGCAGACGAGACACCTGAGCAGCGGGTTTTGAGGAAAGAACAAGAGCGAAAAATTATTAAAAAGAAAGAGGTGAGGTCGTCGAGGTCGAGGCGGGAAGAGAGAAGCAGAAGGGAGTCCCAAGTGGAGAAAAAAGATGAGGACGACGAAACCATTGAGCAGGAAGTTATAAGCATTCCGGCTGGGGAGTGGTCGGCACTGTCCGACGCCATGCTTTTGTCTCGCAAGTATTTTTTCTTGAAGGTTGTCAGGGAAGATAATGATGCAGGGGTCCACGACATGATGGGTCACTTCAAGCAAATTGTTAAAAAGTCCCAAGGGTCGAAAGCATCACCCTTTAATGGGCATAAATGGTACGAGCGTTTTCTGATAACGCTGGGAAACTTGGAAAACACCCGGGAGTGCGACATTATGATAAAGTGTAAGGTGCCACTAGAAGAGGTCAAATTTGAGGAGGCGCAGGCTATGGCGGAGGGGCTTCAGATTTGCATGAAGAAAACGTGGAATGCGGAGAAGGCGCTGAAAATGTGGTACGATTTCTATCCTCAAATGCAGCCGATGAAGGAGGTAATCTGGTTCAAAGTGGTCACGAGAATAATGATCAACGCGCTCATTTGTGAGTTCCGTTATTCACCTCTGGTTTTCAAGCTAATGCTCTTGTTACTAGTTTTCATGGTGAGCTTCGGACAACAGAGTCAGGACGAGAGGTGCTCGAGTTATTTTAGTTGCACCTATTTGGGCAACGCCGAGGCTCAGCAGCAGGCGGATTGGGACAACAATAACAATGATTGAATTATTGATTAATTTTTTTCTATTTGTTCTCGTTATTTTACGGTATGTTCCCTCGCGGGTTGTTGTATGCTTTTCTGTTAAACTTCTGGGCATGGAACACGCCCTGGGTATTAGGAATCACCATGCGGCCCTTGTTCTTGTACGAGGTCGTCACGCCCGCTACGCTCTGCAGGCTGTTCCCCGTGATCTTTATTCCGCTGAATCCCCCCTCTCCGTTGGTGTTGGTGTTGGTGCTGTTGTTGGGCGGAGGTTTCTTCTTCTTGTTTTTAATGAAAGAAGACAGGCTTCCTTTCGGTTGGGGTTTAGGTGGGGGGTTCCTTTCCCTTTCCAAATTCGGATCTACGTTTGTTCGCCGTTTGTGGTCCATCGCGGCCATCTTCCTCAGCCCACCCAGTTTTTTGGAAGCCTTTACGCTCTTGTCGTCCAGGATGAACTTCCTCTTCAGCTTCATCTGGAACTTGACGTTACTGTTCCCAGCTAGGATGATCTCCTGCCGGGCTCGAGCCTTGGAGAATTTGGCGGAGGCTTGGGGGGAGAGGGTCGTGGAGCTGGGGCGAGAGAGGGAGAGGTTGGAGCGGGCCGACTTTAACTTCGAGACGGTGAGGTCCTTCTTCAGGGAGAGGTAGGCATTCGATTCAGAGTAGATTGATCGCCAAGTGGGGCAGCGGGTTAGGATTAGGGCTGGGTCTTCTAGTTCTGTGGTGGGGGTGGGCTGCGTTTGGGAGGCAACAGTTTCCTTCCAGGAGGCCAGCAAGACTGAATACTCGTTGTTCTCGTTGTCAGCATCAATGAGCTTGAATTTGCTTTTGACATGCAACGCCAGCTTCTTGCCAATCTGTGTCTGCTTGAGGAAGAGGCCGGAGATGGGGAGGGACCTTAGCTGGGGTAGGGTTTGGGAGAGGCTGGCCGGGCTGGCCAGGCTGGCCGGGTTGGAGGTGATGCTTGCTACGGCGAGGGGGAAGGGAACTTGGAGGTGGGAGGGACGGTGGGAGAGCTTGTAGTTTGTGAGCTGCTGCCAGATTGTGTCGGAAAAATCAGTCTTTAGGTGAGGATTCGAGTCCTCGATCTCAGCCAGGGAAGCGGCCGAAATTGCAGGGATTTTCTTGGAATTTGAGGATTTGGCTCGATCAGAGATTCGCTGCTGGAGAATTGCATCGTAGGTCGGACCGTCGAGGGTTATGAAGCACTCGACAGGGTATCGCTCGATGTTGAGAGCGATGGACTTTACGCAGATCGAGAGGAGGGATGGGGCGTTGGGGGGGCGTGGAGGTGGTGAGAAAGAGGAGGAGGAGGAGGATGAAGAGGATATGTAGGTTGAGGGAAGGAAATTTCTACTTCGATCAGAACCAAGTAGGGAGAGATCACTCGGAGCCGGTGGGGGAGGGGTGTCGGGCCGGCGTCGCTTTGGCATAAGTTCAAGTTCAAATTTCAGTTCAGTTCAAGTTCGATCAGAACCAAGTAGGGAGAGATCACTAGGAGCGGTGGGGGAGGGTGTGCGGGAGCCCGGTCTTTTTTTAAACACCATTTCCATTACAGGGACCCAACACCATCCATTACAACATTCTAACCCAACCCAATTCTCCTACCTTGCGACAGCAACTCACCTCTCCCCCTCTCCCCATTCTTGTTTGAGATATTTTCACGAGCATATCTTTATGCCTTCCAATGAGCACCACAAGTGGCTCAAGAAGCGTGATTGGCCCGCGGTAGAAGGAGCCATGACTCACCCAGATCGGGACGTAGATTTGCTCAGGAGAAAGTACAAGGAGAGAGATGAGCATGGACGACTGCCACATCATTGGATGGCAGCGAAAGCTCAGACACACACACATACTCTTGCCTTGGTGGGCGTGACGTCGATTTGCTTCAATCTACAGGCCCTCACCACACGAGACAATAAAGGCGACACTCCCCTCGACATTGCTCGTAGGAGTAGAGCCTGTGCTGAGATCATCGGCTTGCTCTCCCTCACTCCCGAGGAAGCTCGTTCGTTGGGTGAGATGGGGATGCTCCGCTTGTACGCACCAGTGGCTTATTGGAGGGATGAGATGTATGGGTGGATCCAATCACGATCGCATGCAGACTGCCACAAGTTCATCAACCAACACAATGACGAGTTGGTGCGTGAAGTGCTCAAATACGACAATTCTGAACTTCTGATATGTATTGCTTGCTATAGCCAGGAATACAGCGACTCCCTCGTTTTTCTTGCTCTTCGAATGATCCATCGGCACCCACTTTCCCTCGTAGCTACAGATAAAGATGGCGATACACTACTCCAGCTTGCTGATTTATGTGATGCGTGCAAAGAGATCCGAAACGTCCTCCGCCTCACCCCCAAGTACATCTCCTCCACCCCCTTCCCCACCCTCCTCCTCCAATCCCTCCCCACCAAGCACCACGAGATTTACGGCCCCTACAACACCGTCTGCCAGTTCATCAAGCACATGAAGTACGACAAGGCTGAGCTGGTCGAAATTGAGGCCGTGCTGAAACCGACCC
>BRYC01000110.1:0-42046 GCA_030267985.1 Parmales sp. scaly parma | reverse complement strand
AAGAGAGAGAGAGAGAAAGAGAGAGAGAGAAAGAGAGAGATGCAATGCACGCCGCACAGAGACAAACTAACACCAAAAACAACCTACAACAAAACATCCAATTCCAGGAGTCGAACGTCCCTCGGTACCACGTCCGAGTCCCCCCCAAAGAAACTCCTCCTCTCGCCCAGCAGCGTCTCCGAGTGAACTTGCTCGGATTGGAGGAGGACATAATCAAACAGAAGAAGAAGACGTTGCTAAGCGGGGCGATGAGTGGGGTTGGGGAGGGGTTACTGAAGGGGGCTGGGAGTGTTTTTGGGAGTATGAGGAAGATGAGCGGGCTGACCACCACTGAAGAAGCGGTGGCCGCCACCGCCACTTCTGACAGCGACTCCACTCCAACGAAATCACAATCCGAACCCCCGGAGCAAAATCAAAATCTTCCGAAACCACCCCCAATCCCAACGAACCTCAACGCCGAGGTCCTCTGGCGAGGGAGCAAGGTCGCTCTCTTCACGGCAATTGAGAAGGTCCGCGATCCCCAATCTGGCTTGACTTTAAAACGGGTTCCGAACGCAGGGGAGTCGGTCCTACTGCCTCTTCCGCTGACGAGCGCAGCGAAGAAGCTTAGTAGCCTGAGCCTCGTGGTTCGTGAGGGGGGGGGAGGGGGTGCTGATGGCGGGAGGATGAAAACGGGGAAATTCGTCGGGGAGCTGGTCTGCGGGTGGAATAACCTGAGCGTACTGAAAGTCTTCAAGGAAGGGTTCATGATGAGCAAGTACGAGGAAACGTGCAACGGTCAGGAGGCCGGGAAAACATTCAAGTCTACGCTACTTGATCCGCTGCCGGTCACGACGGGGGGGGGGAATAAAAGTTATCGGATTCTGGCGGGGAAGAGGATGGTTTTTACGGCGAGTGTTGAGGAGACGAAGAGGGTTGAGAAGCATGTTCCTGTTAGTGATGTTTGTGCCACGAGCGTTATTTCGAGGATTAATATTAGCGTTAGTAGGTGAGTGGAGTAGGAGTGGAGTAGGAGTGGAGTAGGAGTGGAGTAGGAGTGGAGTGAAGTGAAGTGTCACACAACACCAACTTCGTAATCCAATTTTTTTTTTTGCTCACAAATTTTAATCCACCACCCACACACAGCCTCAAGTGGCTACTGCCGCAGCGATTCGGGGAGCAAGTCAGGGGCAGAATCAAGATAAACGTAATTTGGAACGGCCAGACAGTTGGCTGGGTTCGATTCAGAACTCTGGAGGACAAGTCGCTTCTCAAGCTGCTCGGTCCGAACGATTTCCAGCTGGACCTCCCCCGCGACCGTCGGGACTGCAGCCTGCTGATCCAGTGCATAAATGAGTCTGCCGGCACCCGCGAGAACCCAGACGTCATTGGGACGCTCAACTTGCCGTGGAGCGCCTTGAAAATGAGCGCTCACGCGCCCACTTTTTATAACGTTTTGGGGTGCGACGAGATGCCACACTTTGCGCAGGCCGTTGAGCACAGGTTCGAGCTTGTTGGGAGAAGGTGAGCGATATTCGTATTCGTTTGCTAGCTTGCTCGGCGTACACTCGACTAACATTGTGTTATTCCACTCAATTTGCGGCTTAGTACCAAGCGGGTGCTGCTGACGGCGGAGCAGAAGGAGCTTACTGCTGGGGGTGGTGGCCCTACCAAGCGCCGGGTAAAAGTTGTCATTTTCCAGTGCGCGGGATTGGAGAAGGCCGATAAAAGCATATTTGGAGGGACGGGCGCTAGCGATCCGTTCGTCGTGATCAAGTATAACGACAAGGAGATTGGGAGGACGCCGACCATTCAGGAGAGCTGCGATCCGGTTTGGTCCACCAAGAACGAGTTCGTGGTGGAGGTTGGAGAAGACGATGACGCACTGCTGAAGCAATTGGAGGTGGAGGTTTGGGACGAAGACTTGCTTAGCAAGGGAGACTTTTTGGGGCAGGTTTTGATCGACGCAAAGGTGATGAAGGAGCCGTCGATTATGAAATTGGACGAGATTGGAGGGAGGGAGCTGAAGTTGGAAATGAAGGAGAACTGGACCAAGAAGAAGCAAAAATTGGTGGGCGGGAAAATTAAGTTGTCAATCATTGACAATGTGAAATTTGTGGAGCGGAAGAAAGCAGAAGAGGAGGAGGAGAAGAAGAATGCGGATGAAGGAGGTGTGTTGGGGGGGCTGCTGAATTCTGCAGCTGCGTCTGCGGAAGAGAAGAAAGACGAAAATTCGACCAACTACATCGACAATGAGCTGCTGGAAGAAGTTGACGAAGACGAAGCCGAAGCCGCCCCGGCCAAACCCAAACGCAACCTAAACGCACTGCAGGCTGCAAAAAGCAAAATTAACAGGGCAAAAACCAAAATCGACATTGGAACGGCGCTGAACAAGGGAGCGAAAGCAGCGGCGGCGGCGGAGGAGGAAAAACTAGACAACGAGACGAAGCAGGGTCCAACCCGAGCAAGTGACCTTTCGGTGGGAATCCGCGTCATGGTCGAAGATAGTATCAGGGAATCTCCGTACCAGGTGTTTTTGGGCGTGAGGCAGTGCGGGGGGCTGGCGCCCACCGCTGACGTCTGGAAGACCCGTTACAATAGCATGCAACCCTTGGGGCTTAGCAGGCACCCAGGGAGCACGATGAGGTATCCGTTTGCGGCGCTCACCTGGAAGGGCATTGAGCGCGCCCGGACAAAGATCGCAAAGGTGAGCGAGCGAAGCGAGCAAGCCTAGATGAAGACGAGAAACTCGCGATGAATCCCGCGAAATGGCTACAGACATAATGGCTACATCCACTGCTAAACTAACCCACATATAATTCTTTTGACTCGCTTAACTGTTTTGCTCTTGCTTCATTAAAAATGCGCTTCGCTTCGCTTCTCTTCGCGCAGGTTGACGTGGGGCACGGCAGCGGCGTGGATGCAAATTGGAACGGGAGGAATTTTGAGGTGACTGAACGACCGCCGCACAAGCATAAACCCACCTTGTTCGGAGATGACGATGGAGATGGCGATATTGATGACATTAGCGCTGGGCAGATTGTTCTGCCTTTGCCGAGTTTGCCCAAGACGAGTTTGGGTGGGCCACGGTCGATCTTTAAGCCGCCGAAATTGGAATTGCTCAGTGAAAAAGTTAGAAACAAGAATACGACGGCGCGCATCGAGGTGTACGACTTTGGAGGTGAGCGAGCTTTGAGGAAGACGAGCATACTCGCGATGAATCCCGCGAAATGGCTACAGACGGCTACAGACGGCTACATCCACTACTAAGCTAACCCACCCATTTCGTTTGGCTAACTTCACTCGTTTCGCGCGTCCTTCATTAAAATTAAAAATGCGCCTCGCTTCGCTCGGCGCAGATTGGACGTTCAACGAAGTCAGGTTGATCTGCGTAATGCAACGCGCGATCAGAAAGTATTTGGCTGGTTCATTCGTTCGTGTGATGAAGAAGAACAGGGCCGATAAGGCTCGCCGCGGCAAGTCCGCCTTGAAGATTCAGAAAATGGTACGAACTCGGCAGGCTAAAAACGCCTTGAAAAAGAAAATGCAATCTCGGGACGACGAGTCCGCAGCGAAGATGCAATCTCTGTTCCGCGCGAAGAAGGGCAGGGAGGACGCGGAGCAGAAAAAACACGCCATGCAGGACGCTGAAACGAGGCGGAAGAAAATGCTCAGAACCGTGGAGCTCAAGGTTGACGTTATCGGCGCTGCGGGACTAGCAAAGGCGGATTTGGGCAGTCTCAGCGATCCTTTTGTCCTGGTTTACTGGGGAGACAAGCTGGTGCACACCACTAAGGTCATCAACGATACGCTCAACCCAAGTTTGGGTGACGGTGAAACGGTCAAGGTCGAGTTCGAGTGCATGGACGAACCGATCCCGCTCTCCGTCCACGCTCTACCCCTCGACCTCGTCAAGAAAAAGAGGGTCAAGCTGGAAATCGCCTTGGACGAGGAGATGATGTTCATGAAGAAAACCAAGGAAGGTTTGGAAACTGGGCTGAAGGAAACGACCACGAAGATGCAGAATAGCACCAATAGCAGGCTGGCGAAAAGCGTCGAAAGGGAGAATCTGGAGGAGTGGAACGGCAGCAGGAAGGTGGAGCTAACGAGGGAGATCGAGGGGCTGATCGTGGTTGGCGGGAAGCTCGGAATGCTGGAGGTGAGCTTTGCCGAGCGGCTGGGTATGTTCAATAGCGTCATTGGTGACAAGTGCAATTCGATGCGAGAGGAATTGATTATTATAATGGCCGAGCAAAAGAGACTGGAGAAGTTGCTTAGGGCATTGGAGGGGGAGAGGAAGCTGTGGGATAGCTGCAGAGTTAGAATGCTGGTCGAAAAGGGTTACGAGATTCCGGAAGAAAAGGAAGAGTCCAAAGCTGAAGAAGCTGCGGATGTGGATGCGGATGCGGATGCGGAAGAAGAAATAGAAGTCTTGACCACAAAGCGGGAGGCTGCAAACCTCGCCGACGACCTGCTCGCCGCCCACGCGGCGGTCCCGTGCAACTTCGTTGCGGCGGACGTCGTACCGGAGCTCAGGGTTGAGCTGTACGATTGGGACGCGGGCGGGAGCAAGGACTTTATGGGCATGGTCACGCTGCAAGGGATGAAACTGCTGCAGGCGGCTGCTTGGGGGGAGGAGGAAAAGGATCGTGTTGTTGCCGAATCCAAGGCTGAAGAAGCCGCGGACGAGGATGAGAATAAGAATGAAATTGAGAACGAAAATAAAAATGAAAATAAAAACGAAAAAGCAACTGGAAACACCTACCAACTATTGGGAAAACCAATTGTTGGGAACAAGTCAAAGTCAATCAACGCCTTGGTGAAAGGGACAATAACCTTCAACACGACGCTGACGAAGCGCGTTCGGCTCATGCAGGACCACGACACCGACCCCCAGGACCTGCTCGCCGACGTTCAAGTTGCCGGAATGAGCGTCAGCTACATCACGTATAGCGCGGTCATGGGGGTGATTGACATAATCTGCCAGAAAGTTCGGAAGGCTGTGCTTGCCAGGCCGCTTATTCTGAGGATTGTTGACGCTCACGGGTTGAGGAAGGCGGACTTGTTCGGTCTGAGCGACCCCTTTGGGGTGGTGTGCTACGAGGGGGAGGATGTAGGCAAGACCAACGTGGTAAAAGACAGCTTGAACCCATTCTGGGGGAGCAATGCGGGCGACAGCAAGAAAGATAAGAGCGTGTTTATGCTCAAGCCGGCGATGACCAACGACCCGGAGCTGAACATTGACGTGTTCGACTGGGACCTGATGGAGGGAGACGAGGACTTCTTGGGCAAAGTGAGGCTGGACTTCGACACGCTGCACAGGATAAGGAGGGAGTGCGCCTTGGCGAGCAGAGCGTGCGTTGCAAATCCAGGCACGCCAGAGTACTTCAAGAGCGTTAGGCAGGTGATTAAGCTGCTGACCAGGGAGGAGGCGGGGTTGCCGCCAGTTAACGGGACCGAGGTGACTGTGAAAATTCACGGTTGCAGGGGGTTAGCTCAAGCGGATAGGTGAGTTAAAAACAAAAAACCCGGTTGTTCAGTTGTTAACGCGTTCTCTTCTCACACAACATCAAACATAATTTTTATTCCAAAATACAGATTCGGCAAATCAGACCCCTTCTTCGTCGTAAAGTGGAACAGCACCGAGATCGGCCGAACCCCCGTGATCGACAACACCCTGGACCCCGTGTGGAAAACAGGCAACGAATTCACGGTCTTCGTCCCCGACGGAAACTCCGGGCGGCCGCCCAAGGGCGAGGTGACCCTGGAGTGCTACGACTCCGACATGCCCTTCAGCGGCTTCGGCCTCGGCAAGGTTCTAAACACTTCCGGGGATTTTCTTGGCTGCTTCAAGGCTACGGGGTTCGCACTCTCGGGGGGGGTGAGGCCCATTCCTGCGGACGTTTTGGACTTGGACGACGGGTTGGACGATAACGAGCTTTATATTCCGAGTCTGAACACGGGCAGCCCAGCCACGTACGACTTGCAGCCCAGGGAGGGGGGGGTTGTGGTCGGGTTGGAGGCTACGGAGGGGATGCACACCGATGTGGTTGTGACGGTGGTCAGCGCGAGGGGTCTTGCGAAGGTGAGAAGAAGAGAAGAAGATACTTGTGGTTGTGATTGTGGTTGTGATTGTGATTGTGATTGTGATTGTGATTGTGATTGTGTTGTACTTGAAACGCATTAACTAACGCACACCCTTTCATTTATCATCAGGCGGACACCTTTGGAAAGAGCGACCCGTTCGTAGTGGCAAGCCACTCTGGTAAAAAGGTGGGGCAAACGCCGGTAGTAAAAAAGACTTTGGACCCGGTGTGGGACTCTGGCAACGTCTTCAGCTTCCAAATTGAAGAAGACTCCGACGGGGCAATGGTCATGAACGATCTTGACGAGATCGTAACCTGCAACGTCTTTGACTCTGACCTTGGCGGATTGACCGGGGACTTTCTGGGGAAGATCGTGTTGACGGGGGGGATGCTTCGAAACCTGCCGGAGAGGGGGAAGAATCGGGACCACGACTGGGAGATGGAGGCTAAGGAGGGTCTGAGCATAAAGCAGAAGCGGCTGGTGAAGGGAACGTTGAGGGTCTGCGTTAAGCTCGAGCACAATCAGAGGGGGAGGGCGAGGAAGATTGTTGATGAGAGTGATAAGAGTAACGACGATCTGGTACAGGGAGAGGTTACGGTGGAGTTCAGCAGCAGGAGGGCGGACTTGGAGGAGGCTGAGGAGCTGAAGGGGGAGGGGGAGGGGGGGGTTGGGCAGGCCATAGGGTTAGACCCTAACCTCGCCAGCAAAACCAATTTCCTGGTGACGGTGACCGCGGCGGATGGGTTGGCGAAGGCGGACACTTTTGGTAGCTGCGACGCCTGCGCGGTCGTTAGGTGGAAGAATGTCGAGATTGGGAATACTCCGACTGTTCGGAATAGTTTGAATCCGAGGTGGAGGAAGAAGAACGGGTTTGGGTTTGAGGTGGACGATCGGCTCAAGGAGAGCTGGCAAAAAATGATGGAGGAGGAGAGGGAGGGGGTGAGCGAGCGAGAGAAGCTTAAGGAGGACTACGTTCCTCCGGAGAGGAAGAGGGATAAAATCATGAAGATTGGGAGTTTCATGGGGAAGAGCATGAAGAAGAGTATCGGGAAAAGAAGCTTTCAGATGAGGAAGAGCGTGGGGAAGAGCAGCTTTCAGATGAAGGAGAGGGCGAGGAAGGCGGGGGGGAAGGCCAAGAAGAGAATTGCGAGGGCGAGTGATCAGTTCAAGGAGACAATCAAGGAGAGGGAGAGGAGTTTGAGAGAGAGGAGCTCGAGCGAGAAAGATGGAGGGGGGAGTAATGCGAGCAGCGCGGCGAGCAGTGCGGAGAGCTCGTTTAGTGAGGAGGTGGAGAGTGGAGAGGAGAAGCAGAAGGAGAACCAGAAACTTAAACCGAAGAAGAAACTGAGCGAGAGCGAGTACCAGAAAAAACTGCTGGAGAACCCATTGTTCGCTATGGAGGAAGCCCTGCACGAGATCGAGGAGGAGGGCGACAGCGACAATGGGGAGAAGGACAACCAAATTTTGTCTGATGATGACGCTGATGATGCTAATGACAACCCCGTCGCGGCTCTGCTCAAGGAGGCGCTTAAGGAGGTTGACGAGGAGGTTAAGGAGGGGCGGCATGAAACTGTGGGAGAGGCGGGTTCCGCCCAGGGGCAGGAAAAGGAGGGGGGAGAGGAAGGTGAAGGTGAAATTATAGACACAAAGGTCAAGGTCAAGGTCAAGGTCAAGGTCAAGGTCAAGGTCAAGGTCAAGGGGAAACCGAAATTCAAACATTCTAAAATCGGGAAGAAATTGAGGGGCTTCGGGGAGAGGATTGGGGGGATTATTAGTAAGAGAACGAGCAAGGAGACAGAGAAGAAGAAGGAGAAGGAAGCGGAGAAGGAAGCGGAAAAGGAAGCGGAAAAGGAAGCGGAAAAGGAAGCGGAAAAGGAAGCAGAGAAGGAGAAGGAGGCGTCTGAAGAGGACGACGTCATATCTCCAGGAACGGCCAAGCGAAAGTTCACAATCAGCACCCCTGGAATGGCGATGGACCTCGCTAAGCTCCAAGCGATGAACGAGCTCGTCGAGGGAGACGAGGACTCCTCGGACAAGGACTCGTCGAGGCCGAGCACGAGAGAAAAGCCCAACGCCGATGTGGTGGCGGGTGACGATCTAAAATCGCCGGCTAGCTCTGAGGCTGATAACGCAGAGAATGAAAATTCCAACGAAGAAGATAACGATAACGGCAACGGGAGCATGATGAGCAAGTTCAAGCGCGGATTCAAGAAGTCCCGGAACAGCTTCCGCAACTCGGCGTCAAAGTTCCGGCGGTCGATCGACGAGTCGACCTCTTCCCCCGCGAAGAAGAAGAAGAAGAAGAAGAAAAATGGAGATGACTCCTCCGGCCAAGCCGACGATGGGCCGACGTTCGACCTCGAGGAGGCGGGGAGGGTCGGGGAGAATAAGGATCTGCCTTACGTGTCGATTGAGGTTTACGACATGGATTACGGGAAGAGGGGGGATTTCATGGGCGAGGCGAGGATATCTCCCGCTAGGTTCTTTACCATTTTAGAGATGGAGGACAATGCCAACGATGAAAAAGACGACGATGATCAAGATATGAAGTCGTTCAGCTACCTTCTACCACTTCTCCCTCGCCTTGGCAGTGGCCTGGACGTGGAAGTTGTCCAAAACAAGCAGCAAGCGAAGCTTTTAAAGCTCATCCAGGGCCACGTCTCCGTCCGCTTCTCAGCGACTCACATCGACGCAACGCAGCTTAAGATGGAAGCCGCGCTGCGGGAAATCGAGCGGCTCAAGGACCCCGTGCAGCACATGCTGGGGTTGGACGACGTTAAAAATGGCGTGATTGGAATCTGCGTGTTTCCGGATCTTGCCGCTGAGGAGGTGGCGCTGAGGGCTAAAAGGGTTGAAGAGCAAAGGGTCGCGAACGAGGCGGAAGCGGCGAGGAAGGAGGCGGAGGAGGAGAGGGAGATGGGGGAAAGGGGGGAAATGACTCGAGAGGACGAGAGGGCTAACGAATGGGCGGAGCTGTACTACATGAGCGTGTGCGACGAGGAGACGCAGATGTACGTTGAGCAGAAGCGAGCTCACGACGACGCGAATACTTGGAGCTACGTTTGGGACGACGTGGAGACGAAGCACTACCACTACAACGAGGTTACGGGGGCGATGAGCTGGGAGGCGCCAGAGGCGCTTGAACCCAGTAACTGGAAGCCGAGATGGCTCAGGGATAGGGGGGAGTACGTGTATGATAATATCAAAACGGGGGAGAGGGACTGGCCGGCGCCGCCTAGTGCGCCGCCGCCACCGCCGAGGGTGTTTGAGGAGGAGGTTGGGGATGATTTTGACAATGACAACACCAACGACAACACCAAAGTTAAAGTTTGGAGGGTTCCGAAGTACAACCTGGAGAGTGAGTGGAGCACCACGGAGGAGGGGAGCTGGGGGCTCATCGAGGATGGGAATAGGGTGGGGAGCGGTGGAGGCGGGAGCAACGAAGATGGGAGTTTTGACGAGAGCCAGAGCTACGGAGACGAGACTGGGACGTACGGAAGTTATGGCGAGGAAGGAGATCAGCAATATTTCGACGATGATTACGGATACGATGGGGGTGCGAATGGGGGTGCTTAGAGGAGCTAGAAGGTAGAGTCTCATTAAAAAGTTTGTTTCAACTAGCCAGCCCGCTTATTGTGTTGTACCACTCCTCCCCCAATTCTCCCTCCCTCTCGTCAAGCAAATCTATTTCCTCCCACTTCTCGAAAGCGTGAAAAAGCACATCTTCCCTGGCCAAGTCGTCATTAGCATAACGCACAGCCATCTCCACAAACTCCTCGTCATCCCTCGCGATCGGCCAACCCCCCCAATCTCCGTCCAACTCCTTGTACAAAGCACTTGCGAACTGCCCTCTGGCGAATTCGTCTTGCTTCGTAACGACTAACCTCCCACTGCTGACCGCTTCCTGCGCAGTCAAGCAGCCCCCGTAAGGGCTAGTGTCCAGGACAACCTTGGCGAGCGTCAGGGCTTTTACGTAATTCCAATAACTAACAAATTTGATCCTTCCAATGACGCTCTCTCGAGTTGCCCCCCCGCTTTCCACCCAACCCCCGTGGTTTAATTTAATCCGGTCCCAAATTCTCTCGTTCCAACTCCGCTGCTTTTCGCTCACCAGCACAATCACTCCCCTCGCATCCTTCTCTAATATGCTGAACATCGACGTCTCGAACGTTGGGTGGAGCTTGAACCCCCTGCCCAAGACCATGTAAACAATGTCTCCCTCCGCGAACTCCGCGTTGTCGTATTCGGCGTCGTTCGGAGGGAGGGGTACTTCGTTCCTGAGCGCAAACGGCGCTATGTTCATCTTGGTCATTCGAACAAGCTGCTCAGTGTACTGAAGATCCCCCGCTTCCTGGTGCTCTACACTGTCCAACCCGAAAAAGTAGTCGATGTGGTGGTTATGGTTGCCGTCAATCATTTCAATTCCGCTGGTTGACGGGTGTCCCCACCAAACAATCTGCACATCCGCAATCCTCTCAATTTGTGGCAGGAAGAAAGTCATTGCGTCCATTCCCACGTCTGGAAAAATGGCCACGTCCAGGTCAAAGCTCTTCAGCCAGCTAACTATATTGCTTGAGCTCCGGTTGTTTGGCAGAGGGTGTGCTTCGGCGAGTTTCGATCCCAAAAATTTTACCACCGTGTCTGGATTTGTGCTCGTGAGTTCTGCCAGGGTCTGTTTTTGTTTCTGTTGCCCCTCGCTTGCCGTGGTAGACGATGGGCAGTCATTATCATTTTCCCGCAAAATATCGTTCAATCCGGATGGAAACTTTGAGCCCAAAACAAGAATGTCCATGCAGTTCTTTTGGCCGAGTGCTTGTAGGGATGTGATGACGGGGGTCATAATTCGGCCTATTGAATGGTCCGTCAATAGCGTTGACACAAAGCCGACTCGGAGGGTTTTTTTGTCGCCATTGGGTTGTGATTTGGATTGTGATTTGGATTGTGATTTGGGGGGGGGGGGTTCTTCCTCGCCCAATCTCATGACACTCCCAATCAGCCTACGAAACTCAACCATGACAGCCTTATCGCCATCGTCTCCGCCCCCCATGTGACTCAAGTGGAACAGCGTCGAAGCAAGAAGCTTGGTAGGATCCACTTTCGCCCTGAATTTCCTCGTAATTTTTTCAATCACTGAAATTCTCAAACTTGCCATGTCTTGTATATACTCTGAACGCCAAGTTTCTGTTTTGTTTAGCGGTCCGTACCAATAATCGTATGGTTCGAATGGTGTGATGACGGGAACGTAGCAGATAACTCGCACCAGCGCACTGACAAAGATCTCCACATTGGGTGGATTGTCATTGTCGTTGTCCTCTAGCGCCAAAACCCCAAAATTCGCACCAACCATTCCTTCAACATCCTGAACGCTGCCAAATAGCAATCCCAGGCTCAGCAACTTGTCCTTGATGTCAATTAACTCGACGCTATTACCATTTTCCAACAATTCACCGAAACCACGGAAGTAGCACGCCAACGCGTGGTCGTTGAAGCCGCCTTTCGAGACAAAGTTCGCACCTGCATCGAACCAGGCAGTAGAGCTTGGGGTGGAGGTTCTAAGGTGCTGGAATTGGATATTTGCTGAAGGGTGCGATAGGAGGAGTTTCAGGTATATGGGAGAACAAGATTCGGCAAGAGAATCAAAGTAGTAGTTGTTGTTGCTGTTGTTGCTGTCGTTGTTGTTGTTGTTGTTGTTGTTGTCGTTGTTGTTGTTGTTGTTGCCGCGGATCACGCGCACGCCACCCCACTCGTCAAATGCTGGGATTGATTCGAAGCCCGAACCCATTGGACAAGCGCCAATGGAGTGCTCGAAATCGGTGGTTTTCACCGACGTTAGCGTTGTCACTGGACTGTCGTTGCCACTGCCAGTGAATCCGCCGCAGGTGCTTCTCGAGTGGACCAGGATGGGCTGCTCGTTGACGATTATTGTGATTGCTTGAGGTGAATTTGAATTTTCGAGTGGGAAGACGGAGACGAAGTCGGGGGTGGTGCAGGAGGCAATTATTGTGTTTGAGAATTTGTGACCGAAAATTGGTGAAGCTGAAGGATCGTTGTCGTGAAGAGGAAGGGGGGAACCAACAGTGAGAATCTGAGAGATTTCATTTTTCGCAAAGTTTGACATTTCTAGTGAGGTGTTGTCCAGAGGGGGGGAAGTTGTTGAGTCGATTTGCAAATGGGAGAGGATCTGGATTCGCATTCGATGTATTATCGTTCTGGCTATGGACGAGGGGTCGGTCGATGCTGGCGATGCATCGCCGCAATCTTCCCAACTGCTAAATACCATGTGGCAGAACTTTGCCCGAATTAACATCTGCTGCAGAACTTGTTGATCTATCGTGTTAGGGGGGGGGGAAGCGGTCGCCACCAAGTCAGAAAGGACAACGTCAAATTGAATGTCCGCGAAGGAGGCGCAGGAGCCTTTGAATGAGGGGTGGAACGGGGAAGGGGGTGGGGTAGAAGAGGTGGAAGAGGAGGTGGTGTAGGGGTGACTTGAAAGCCACCACTCTATTCCTGAGCAAATATTTAAAGTAACCTTTCGGTGATATGTGTTTGTAAAGTTGGGAGCGAGTTCAAATGATCTACTGGAGTATATAACCAGCCCTAGGGATATGAGGCGCATTGTTACTTGTGGTGGTGGTGTTTGCGCCTTAAACAAAAATTAATTTTTTGTGATTTCAAGTGATCATTTCTTATAAAAACACTTGTTCAACACAAACAACACCAACACAAACTCCAATGCCAACCAACAACACTCTCGCTATCCCAATTTCCTTGGTCGGGAATGTTATCAATTCAATTGGATATGTTCTGTGGAAGGTAGCCCACAATCAAGTTGAGGCAGCAAAACTTAATCCATTACCAAACAAACAGCAACAATGCTGTGCCTGCATACCCCCTAGCCCTCATTTCCTGCGGACACCAACTTGGTATATTGGTTTCTTCCTGTACACTTTGGGAAGCAGCCTCCATGGTTTTTCCTTGTCCCTTGGAACGCTTACGATAATTGCTCCGCTCGACAGCGTGACACTCGTTGCGAACGCAATCCTCGCCCCGTTGGTTTTAAAGGAGAAGACTGATATCTGGAAGGTATCCGGGACGATCACAATCATCTTTGGCATTATCGTGCTCACCGAGTCATCGCCTGCTTCGCCAGGAGACTTCGAGCCGTTGGACACTTTCGGATATATCGGGCAAGGGAAATGTGTGGGGGTTGGGGGGAGTTGGGGGTTGGTGTGCGTTGGGCTGTATTTGGTGGAGCGGGTTTATTACAGGAAGAATAAAGTTGACAAGGACAAAGAAGAGGACAAGGACGAGGACAAAAACAAACCAAGGCCAGCAGCTCAACTGTTGATCGTCTGCACGCTTGCGGCATTCTTCGCTTCGATCTGCCAACTGATGCTAAAGTCCCTCTTCACCCTTCTCTCCACCCCCTCCACCTCCCTCTCCTCCCCAGTCTTCTACTTAACTCTTCTAATCTTCCTCACGACAGACGTGGCAATGGAAATGTTTCGACAGAGGGCGTTGAGGGAATTTGACGCAATTTTTGTAGTCCCAGTTATATCCTCGCTGCTGCTCACGGGAAGCGTAATTCTCGGAGGATTCTGTTTCAACGAGTTCGATGCGATGAGCGGGGGCGAAGGGGCGAGTTTGATGGCGGCTGTGGGGTTGATCTTTTTCGGCGTCTGCGTTTTAGCTGGGAAGGAAATGCAACAACAAAGGCGGGTCGGTTTGGTGTCGACTTGATTAAACTAGGATTTAGATTGATTAGGCTTTTTGAACGCAATCTCCGCTGATTAAGCCCTTCCTAATTTCAGGATCTGAGAAATAGTTTCCATTGTTGTTGCTGTGAATGACTTTCTTAAATCTACATCCCTCGAAACCCAACCACCAAATAAGGTTATTGAAACTCTCAGGGGTGAATTCCTCCACGCCGTTCCACGTCTCCAAAGGAAGGTTGAATGCCACCTCCTTAGGCTGTTTCTTGCTCCACTCCTTCATCAACATTCCAATTTTGGTTAAATTTTCAACCAATTCGGAATTGTTTTTTGCTTGCTTCTTGTAAAAAGCACTCTTTCCCTGCGCCAGCGTGTCCTCCCTCCAATTTAAAATGAACTTAGCTTTGGGAAAAACCTCCCTGAGCAAATCAAGCTCCTCGGGGTCCGTGTGCCTGATCTCCTTAATTCCGACGATTTTTTTCTTGGAAATATAAATGTCGCTCCCAAGGGAGACCATGACCATGTGGCGGATGGACTTTTGGAGCAAAGGTAGGTCCAAATCCTTACTTTTGTGAGGCCCAGAATTTTTTCGCTGCCACGTGGTTTTTGCGTGTTCGTATGAACGCAATACAGGAGTCATGTAGCCGAAGGTCTCTCCGGCAACGTAAATCGTGTTCGAAATTGCGTTTACCATTTCCAGTATTGTGGTTGTACCTGATCGACCGGTGCCAAGGATAAATAGCCACTGGACTTCAGGGTCGTTGTCAGCCCGAGCGGTTCGAGGTGGTGCTTGTGGTGGTGTTTGTGGTGGTGTTTGTGGTGGTGGTTGCTGAAGCTGCTGATACACAGTTTTTTCTTTTACATAATTGTTGAGTTTGAACCTTGTTCTTGGATCTAAAACGTTGATGTTAGGTGTTTGGGGTTTTGGTATGTGACCATGAAGATTTGAAACAATTGCCAGATAGAAAATGGAGATGAAGGCGATAGAAGCTATTAGGACTCGTAAAAAGCCATTGCGGGTTACCATGTGTAAGTGTAGTTTAGTTGATCAAAGTGAAAAAATGAAAAAAAATAAAAAATTGTTTGTGAACTGCCCATCATAAAGTTTATAGGTATTATACCGACACTATATTCATCTAGCACAAGCCACAAGAAGGAAGGACCCCCACCATCAACACCAATCCAACCTTTTGAACCATAAACACCAAACCCAAGAACAGAACCAAACCCAAAAAATGAATGAAATAATTAAACTTCCAGGCAATTCAATCTGCGTTGATTGCGATGCGAAGAACCCTGACTGGGCTTCGATAAACCTGGGCGTTCTCGTGTGCCTGACTTGTTCGGGCTCCCACCGGCACCTTGGCGTCCACATCTCCCAAGTACGTTCCCTCAAACTCGATACCGAGTGCTGGCAGGGCGAGCTGCTGAAATATATGTGCTCCATAGGCAACAACGCCTTCAACCGAGCGTGGGAGAAGAACTGCCCAGCTCACATCATTCACCCCGATGAGTACCCCTACAACCCCTCGGTGCGGGAAAACTACATCACCCAAAAGTACCTCTACCGCCGTTTTCTCCGCCGAGAAGCCAGCGATGGTGACAACGACTCTCCCAATAGCAACAATAGCAACAACAACAGTAACAACAGCAACAATAATCCCAACAACTCAACATGTGCAACACCGGCCTCCGCTGACATTAGCGAGGGCATGGTGCTGAAGCACAGTCCAACAAATGTGATAAAGCCCTGGCAGAATCGATTCCTAAAATTCAAAACCACGCCCCATGGCAATGTCCTAGAATATTATAAGCAGAACCCAGCCTCGAGCAGCAATTCCCCCCAAGGAGCGGTGGACCTCAACGGCAGCGAGGCGGAGATCGTCACCGGGACCGACAAGGACCACCAACACTGCTTCAGCATTGTCACGAGCAGCGAGAGCGAGCACAGTGGGAGGACGTTCGAGTTCAGCGTGGGGAGCGCCAAGGAAACGGTGAAGTGGGTGGAGGCTGTGCGCAAGCACTCTGGGCAAATATCCAAGTTGAGGTGAGTGTATGGAATAGTTTTAATTAATTTAAAATTTAATCACTGACACGCTCACGCTCGACTCGACTCTCAGCAGCAAGAACTCAGGCCCGCCGGTCATGTGCAGCATGGAAATGAGCCGGTTGAATCTCAAGCGGAAGGCAATCGCCGGAATTGAACAAGAGGAAATAATCATGCAGGGGGAGCTGTTGCACAGGGCAGCGTACACCTTCGGGGGATTTTACAGCCGGTGGGGATTACTAACGAAAGAGGCGCTGTTCGTGTTTGAGGCGGAAGGAGAGCTGGGGAAGTGCGTGTGTGTACTGCCGACCCACGGTGCGCACGTTGACAAAAACCCGTTCAGCTACGAAGGGGTTGAAAAGCTGGGGAGGGGCGCTTTTGGCTTGCTGACAGCCTTAAGTCACAACGTCTTCGACGCCCAGACTGAAGACAGCAAGATTGACTGGGTGGCGGCTTTGACCAGCAACATTACAGTGATAACTATTGGAAAATAATAAAAAATTGATAGATTTACGTGAACATTCCTTTACATTATTTTACGGTTACTAGGCCTCGCCACCATACTTCTCCGGAATTCTATCTAGCCAAGTTGTCAAACTATGAAATTTCCGAGGAGACACCAATTTCATCCTCTTTCGCCGTAGCCACCACCAAACCGCAAACACCATTATGGGAAGACAAGGCGCTGTCGCCAACCCAAAGTAGGAGAATGCACATCCATTTCGCTCGCCTAAGTCGAAGCCGTATGCGGTCGCCAGTACACAGATTCCGTAGAAAATCAGTAATGGGATGGCAGAGTGGACAGCATGAACAGTCCTTAGGTGAACGACGAGCTGAGCATCGGGCACCCCATTGATGTCTGATGCAAGAACAACTGACAGCATCATCGAGGTGAAAAACGCTCCGATGGCCGCCCAGGTAAGAAATGTCATGTACTTAACGCCTTTCTTCCCAAAGCACTGAGGGTCGGGAGGGGGCTGCGAGTAAACGGAACACGCGAGTGAAGCCATGAATGCAGAAAGTAGCCCACTGGATTGGAGCTGGCTGTCGATCGAGCTGCGCAAATCATCTATGAATCTTATTTCAGAGGCTGAGGCGGAAGGCATGTTTTTGGAGAGTGGGGAAGTGGTTGGGTGTAAGCTCATTGCTACCTGAAGTTAAGCAGTTAAGCTTCTTTAATTTGAGTGTATGTATGTATGTATGTGTGTGTGTGTGTGTGTGTGTGTGTGTGTGTGTGTGTGTGTGTGTGTGTGTGTGTGTGTGTGTGTGTGTGTGTGTGTGTGTGTGTGTCCCAAGTCCAAACAATGCACATTTTTTAAACCACCCAAAAAACCAACAACCCAAATAAACATATACTTAAGATCCCCCAGCCCAGGCTATGAGCGCAAGCAATGAAAGGGCGGCAGATCAACATGCATTGACATCGTTCGTCAACAACTTATTCACAAAAACGAATCCTCGTACCAGGATCAATCATCACTCACCCCATGAAGAAGCCATCATGACCCAAATCGAACAAAACCTCTCTACTTCCAATGATGAGGAAGTACCAATCGACGACAGTCCATTCTTCCCAAAGCTTGTGAGCAGCAAGGATGGCATTATGGTTGGGACGTGCACCGGGGTGGTTCAAACAAGCCCAGAGGAACTCACAGCCTTCATGTATTTGATCGATACTCACCAGGCTCGCGAGGCCCACATAGCCGCCAACGGTCCAGACAGCTCCAAGTATCCAAACAAAACGATCCATGTGGTAAATGACCACCACAACATCAACTACTCCTGCCGAAAACTCCCTCCTCCCCTAAAACCAAGGGACTGGCTCACCCGAAACATCATACAGCGAGTAGACGCAAATACCATCAAGAATTTAGCCACGTCCATCAACGACGACGATCCTGATCTCCCGCCCAGCTTTACCAAAACAACCATGACAAATATTATTAGAGGCGATATTTCGGTGATGCACAAGTACGAGCGTCTTCCCCACAATCAAACAAGGTTCACACTAAGACAGAAGGTAGACATCAAGGGAAGCGTCCCCAAAAAAATCGCAAACATGGGCATGTCAAGTGCTCTCGACCAAGTTTATCACGCCTACAAGTATTTCCAGCGTGACGAGGAGATCGACGAGCTGGAGGTGAGCCTGATTGAAATGATAATTTATGCGCTGGGCTCAACAGACAATATAATATAATATCCCCCAGCTAACCCATTCACTCTGCGCATCTCTTCGCTCAACCAAATCAAATCAAATCAAATCAAATCAGCGCTCGTCGTTCATCGACAGCATTCCCTCAACCCCAGAAACATCAATAGAAGAGAAGAAACTACTTAACCGCAGCTTGCAATTTGCCGACATGTTTAACCTCGGGGGAGGCATTCAGCGGCGCAATACAACAGCTGGAATGGACAGCAACATGCGCATGAACTGGACTCGGCTACGTGACGGCGATATGAACGTGAAAAAATTCAAGAAAATGAAGGAGGGAGACCTCTCGATGTGGGGGAAAGCTTCCGCGATTGTTCACACCTCGGCCGAACAAGCCCTCGCTTTTGTGTGGTTCTACTGCAGCAATTTGAGAATGAAGGAGCACCAGAAAATGGACGGCAACCTCCTCCGAGAGGTGTACGAGCCCATCACCACAGACACTGCCCATTCCGCCCAACACCGCACCCAGCACATCGTCGTACAAAAATCCATGCCGCCACCCTTACGAATTCGAGAAAGTAGCTTGAGATATGTGTGGGGCGAAATCAGCAACAACAACAATAACAACGAAGAGAACTCCAAAACCATAATCACGGCCTTCGAGCCAGCAGAGATCAACCACATCAGCGAGAGAAAGGGGCGAAGGAGGATCTCCAAAAAAGAGGCAAAAGTGAACACGCGGAAATCTAATTCTTCCGTGCATCCAACCAACGACGGCAAGGAGGAGCAGAGTCTGGGCGTTGTTCAGCTCGAAACAAGGGGCGTGTGGGTTATCACGCCCCTCGCGCAAAACTTGTGCGAAGTCACGCTCGTGGCGAACATTGTGGACAAAGGAAAAATTCCCACCTCTTTGGTCAACGCGAAAATAGGATTCGCACTCAACGTTGTCGCGTTCCTCAAGGAGTTTTACGAGCGCAGCGGGCTGGTGGTGGATAAGGAGTTACGAGCCGAGTTCGTCAAGAACGTTCCCAGAACGGTGCATTTAATTACCGACGAACAAGAATTATTTGTCCAGCAGGAAATAGATTCGATCGACTACAAGGACGACAACGGGTGGGAGAAGCTGGACAAGGACTCGAGCGTCTTCGTCAAACTGTCAAAGAAGCACAACAAGGGAAAATCCAACTCCTGGGGCAAGGTTAGCGAGCGAAGCGAGCGAATCTTGTGGAAGACGAGAAATATAAGAGCCACTACTAAACTAACATTATTCCACACAATACGACGTTCCGTTGGGTTCAAATGCACCTCGCTTCGCTCGGCACAGGCTACCACCAACATCGACACGACCGCCGAAAATGTGTTAGCCTGGATTTCGGACTACTGCTCCAACGAACGCCTCAACGCCGTCAAGAATTTGCAAAAGAACCCCCGCGAGATCATCAAAAACATTGCACCCAACCAACAGATTGGCAGTTCAATCAAGGCGATGCCCTGGCCCTTGAGAGCTCGGCAATTCGTAAGCGAATTTACGTGGACGAAGCAGGACGACGACACGTACGTCTACGCGTTCAGACCGCCAACCACCGACAAATTCGACGAGAATCGTCTTGTCGACGTTGGCAACCAAAAAGCAAATAAACTGATCAGGGGCGAGTCAAAAGGCTTCTGCACGTTGACAAACGTTGGCAATCAGAAATGCGAGCTGACTTGGGTCCAGCACTTAAATGTGAACGGCAATATCCCTGCAAAGGTAATGGACGGACAGATTCCTCGCTCTCTGAACGTTATCTTCCAGGTCCGCGAAACGTTCAACCGGGACGACGAGATCGACCAAGAGGAGCGAAACGAGATGATGGGGGTGATGAAAAATGACGAAAACGAGGTCTACAGTGAGGAGGAGAATGAAATGGTGAGGAGAATCACTGAGAAGATGAAAAGCGTCAAGGACGACTTGTTCACAACTTTGAACTCCCCCGATTTTCGAACGAAGGTGAGCGTTCGGTTTGTTCAATTTGTTCAATTTCCAAAAATGAAAACTAACAGACTTCTGCTCGCCTCGCTCAGATGAGCATTGCGCACGTTGAGGGAGATTCCAACGCGTATATGAAGTGCGTGGTGAATGTTGACGTGAGTATGGAAGAATGCGCAGCCTATTGCTTCACTTTGATGAGCAGGAAGAGAAGTCGAATGAACGACAAGAAAAATGTGCTTGCGCGAAATGCAAAATCTCACAACCGTCACAGCCAAGACTACGTGCTCGTTCGCGACCTTGGCTTCGGCACACGACCTCGACAATGGTTGACGAGGCATGTTTGGAAACGTCTGGGGGGGGATAGAGTTGTTCATGTCAACGACACCATAGAACACTCCAATTTGTTTCCCAGCGCTGCCAGCGAGAACAATAACTTTGTGCGAGCCGGTGTGACCGGTTTCCTCTCCTTTGAGCCAATCACCAAGCACTCAACAAAGCTGACATACGTGATGCAGGTACATCTTCGCGGGAATATTCCCCGCCAACTTGTGAAACTTTCTGCTGTTGGATTTTTGAGCGATTACATCGAAATGAGGCAATTGTTCAGCAAGGACTACGAGATCGACTTGGATAAGAGGAGGTTGTTGGCGGAGAAGCTCAATAGCACCCACGAGCACAGCAAGGTCGAGAGCGACGAGATTGAGCGGGGGAAGTTGCTATTCAAGCAGTTCCGGAACAGCGAGCAATGCATGGTGACTGTGAAAACAGACAACGAGCTGGTGAGCGCAGTCGTTGTTGAGTTTGGGGGGAAAGCTTGGTGCAGGTTGAACACGACTGTACGGTGCGGGGGGAAGGAGGCGTTGGCGTTCTTGTTGAGCGTTGACAGTCGGTCGTTAATGAGCGAGCACGATTTGGAACTGAGCGAGGTCGTCACTGAAAATTATAGAATCGACGAGAACGATAAGGAGGAGAACGACAAGGGCCACACGCAGGTGGTTAGCATGCTGAAGAGCAAGGTGCTGGGTGACGGAACGGAGGTCCAGAACAGTATATACAGGCGAATGACGTGGAAAGAGATTGACGGCGGTCTCAGCTTGTATTCGTCGCCCACGACTGTGCTAGAGGCAAGGGCACAAAGAATTATCAAAATGACGTCGTTGTTCGGACTGCGAAGCAAGAAAAAACCCATCGTGCAGGACGAGAGCGTGGCTGCCACGAACATAACACAAGTGAGCGAGACCGAGTGCAAGGTGAGCGAGCGAAGCGATGAAGCGCGCGAAATGAAATGAATTCAGGCGGCTACATCATCTCCAAAACTAACCACTCTTTTCCGTTTGGCTCACTCGGCGCAGATTGAGATGATTTTCGATCCGATCCCGATGAAGCGCAAGCACCGAGAAAGGAGCTTCAGCAAACCCACCGTTATCGAAGGTTCTACTGTTGCAAGAATTAAGAATATTTCAGTTTTTGAAGACGCGCTGCCGACCAACCGCGACTACAGAACGTTGAACATAATGCAAATGAAATTCCAGAACTGGCGCAAGCTGGAGAGTGAACTGGACGAGAGAGACGGGGAGGCGATGGGGGTGATGCTGATGGCAAACAGCAGTAATTTGCTGAGCAAGAACAGGACGAAGAAAATGAGGGAGCGGAGAGTCAAGCATTTCTTTGAGGAATTCCACGCGATGAGGACAATGAAAATCGTACACCCGTTCTTCGAGACGATGATTCAGGCTGTAATAGTGGGTGGGAAGGAGGAGAAGCGGCGACACAACGAGGTGAGCGAGCGAGAAGGAACAGAACGGAACGAGCTAAACTAACCCACTCATTTCCGCTCGGCGCAGACCAAGCTCGCAGTGCTGACGGTTCGCGACGGAAATCATTTGGGCGCTTCGTTTTCGAAGTTCTTGAACGTTGCGGCGACCGAAGAAGGCGCGTTCGCCTCGTGGACGAAGAAGCACCCAGCAATGAACGAGCTCTCAACCAACCACGAATTCTTCAAGCCGCTCATGCTGACGATTGGGAAGGAGATTAGACACGCGGCGAGTTGGCATAAGCTTGGCTTGTCGATCGGAGCATCGCTGATGAGCATGCTTGATGTCGCAACTGACATTTTCACGATTAACATCTACCGCGGCCTTGGAAAGCACGAGCACGAGTCGGCTGACTTGATGATATTGTGTGTGATACTGAGTTTGGCTCTGCAGCTGCTGATTGTAGCTGCGGTTCACCACAGAAACAAAAGGAAAATGCTGATTGAGATGTTCGGCACGTTGACATTCACAAAACCGGCCTTCAACAAGTTCCGAGTTCTGACCAACACGAAGGTGGAGAGCCACGCAAGCATGCCACCCGTGAGCGAGATGATGATGTTCAAGATGGCGGAGGTCTTCAGTGAGAGCATTCCAATGAGTGTGATTCAGGTAGTGAACGTACTGGACATTGAGGTGTTGGATTGGTTTGTGGTGGGGGCACTGCTCACCAGCGTCGTGTTCGTGGCCGAGGCCGTGAGCTACATGGCGTACGTGAAGGACATCAGCGAGGAGAGTAGGTAAGAGGAGGGAGGGGGGGGAGTGAGGTGAATTGACCACACTAATTCATTCGCTGCAGAAGCACAGGCAAGATTTTCTACGGGTTCGTGCCGCTGCATGGTCTGAGGTTGGTGGTCGTGAAGTGGAGCATGTACTTGCTGAGCTTCTGTCAGCTGCTGGGGAAGAGCCTGGAGATGGCGATACTGGTTCAGGTTGGTGGTAAAATACTTGCATTGAGCGTGCTGGGAGGTGAAATGGTTGTGTACTTGATTTACAAGGTGGTTAGGGGCGACTTCAGGTATTGGGTGCCGATGTCGCGTTGGCCATCGTTGGCCCTAAGTCTGCTTGAACGCGTGGCGGTGAAGGTGATCTGTGATTTCACAGGTTTTTTGCATGCTCGGCATCCGTACGAGATGGGCGGATTCTACTGGTTGATGAACATGGTGTTTACACAAGCGAGCGTATTTGGGGCGATAAGAATGAAGGAGGAGTTTGGGCCGCAGATAGAGGAGGAGGTGGGAGAGAGGGCGATAAAGGAGGAGGACTACATAACAATTGCAACGATGTTGCTTTTGTTGTGGTTTGTTGCGCTTTTGGGCTTGATGTTTGGTAGCGAGAAGGAGTTCAGGAAAACGTTCTACAGCACGAGGACAGCGAAGCAGTACAACGAGGCGCTGTTTCGCAGTGGCGAGGACGAGATTATGATTCAGGTGTTTTCTGATCACCCAAGCTATTATGCACACTTCGAGGATGAGATCAAGGAGTGGTTGGGCGAGAAATGGAACGACTGGCACGCGTCTCGGCCAGGGTGGCTGACGGAAGAACTTATAGCACGAATACCTAGGCGATTATTGCCGGGGGGGGGGGATGCATAAGTGAAAAATGGTGAGGGTGGGGCGGAGAGGGAAAAATTCTTAAGTGGTCGAAATAGAAGAGGATCGGTGCTGGGTGCGATTGGAATGGCTTTTTCGCCCCGTAAAGAGTATCAACCAAGGTTAAATTTTAGCATTATTAAACATCATTATTGCAGCACTTTTATTATAATACCACATCACAGAGTGTGTCTAATCGACGGGCTTGCCGACGCTCCATGCGTCTCTCAAAGGATGATCTACGCTCAGCAGCACGTCTCGCTTAGTCCCAGCATGCTCATCGTGAGCTACCAGTGACGCCTCATGCCCATACGTGGTCTTGACGTTGCTGCACAAGTGCCGCAGCAGCAGCCAGGCCTTTGTGCTCAAAGTTTGAATTTCCCGTTTAAGTCCATCTCCCATGCTATTTTCCGCAGCAGACATTGGCCTAGCTCCATTTCCATTTCCGATCTCGCCACTCTCGTCCATTGCTCCAGCATCTGCTCCTGCTCCTGTTCCTGTTCCTGTTCCTGCTCCCCCTTCCTCAACACTGAAGTTCACCATCTTCTCCAATTTTTTGACGCTCTGCGCGAAGTAGTCCAGCTCGCTGAAGAGCAAGTGCACCTCGTCGGTTGCGTCACGCTCCTCGTGATCGCTCAGAATTTCTTGCTTCAGGAACGTCATTGGGCGCGCGAAACCGTGCCAAGCAAGAATGAGCTGCTTCACGACTTGTTCGCAGTTGCTGACTGGGATCTTGGCTAGCGGGAGGGGCAGGTCCAAGTCGCTCATCATGTGTTTGTGCAAGCTCCTTGCAACCGCATCGCAAGCAGTGTAGTTCTCGTTCTGCATGCTGTGCAGGGCTTCCTCATACAGTTTCGTGTGTTCGAAGTCCGCCAGCAGCTGCTTGTGGTACTGCTCGTGGTGGTAGTCGTGGTCTTCCTTGTCCTTGTTCCTGCGCCGAGCGAAGAAGGTGCCAAACGAATTGGGTGGGATAGTTTAGTAGTGGATGTAGCCGTCTGTAGCCATTTCGTTTTGGATTCATCGCGAGTATGCTCGTCTTCATCAAGGCTCGCTCGCTTCGCTCGCTCACCCCCCATTACCATTAGCATTTGAATTGCCATTATCGCTGTCTTCCGATTCCCCCTTCTTCTCCTCCACGCTACCCATGTTGGACTTGCTTCTTCTGCGAGTACTCTTCTTGGGCGTCGCGTGGTCCAAGACGTCCTCTTCGTCCGCGTGCCAGTCGATTGAGTGGGACTTGTACCGGCCCAGGGAGGTGGCTATTTCGCGCCCGACCTGCGCCGAGCGAAGAAGGTGCGAAACGAATTGAGTGGGTTAATGAAAATTATTTGGTTGGCTAGGATTCTCGTCTTCATCAAGGTTCGCTTCGCTCGCTCACCTTCTTGGTACCACACTCGGTGGTTCCGTGGGAGACGTTGTGGGACTTCTCGAAGCGGCGCAGCTTTATCTCAGAGTAGTGCTGAACGATTAGCCACGTCCACTCGTCCACATTGACGAGTCGCTCTCCTCCCTCAGCCATGTCCTGAATCGTCTGGAGCAGCTTCGAGAAGCTAATAGCCCCAGCTGTACCGTGAATTAGGAGCGGGTTAGTCGCTTCGCACTCTTCTTTTCTGTCACAAGGTTCGTTCGCTGTATTTCGCTCGCTCACCTCTGTCCTCGCTCTCACCCTCCTTATCATACACTTTTTGGAACAATATTCTAGTCACGTCCAACAGAACCAAGGAGGGGACGCGCCACAGCTCTTTGAAGTTAGAATTGGCCATTTCCGAAGTTGGGAAGAGCCAGATGAACTTGCTGGGTGTGTAGTTATTGTTCAGCTTCTTGGCCTGGACGGCCAAAAATTTGGCATGCGTCTGGTGCACAAGCAAAAGCGTTCGGATGTAGAAGTGGAAAACGCCTGTGTCGTGTTCCGGGTCGCTGGCGAGCTCATCGCAGACCTTCACGTGAGACTTGTTAATGTTGGCACCGGCCGTCTTACAGAACGCCGCGAACAGTCGGCAGCGGGGGTAGTTGGGGGAGAGGTTGCGGAGGTTGAGGAAGAAATCGTGCAAGTCTCTCTCGGCGAAAGAGTTGCACCCCCAGCGGTTGAGGAAGAACCTGCGCCGAGCGAAGAAGGTGCAAAACGAATTGAGTGCGTTAGCTTAGAAGTGGATGTAGCCATTATATTATGTCTGTAGCCATTTCGCGGGATTCCATCGCGAGTATTCTCGTCTTCCTCAAGGCTCGCTCGCTTCGCTCACTGACCTGTACACAACCTTGGAAATTGAGGGGGGAGCGTGGCAAATTTGGCTGCTGTGCTGGCAGTTGATGAGGTAGGTGGTGAGTAGCTCGCCGACCATGGACTGCGTCCACCACACTGGGCGGTATACTCGCCGGGACCGAATGTCGCCCATGCCGCGAATGTAGCCGTTGCGCATGATGTTTCGGATCTGCGCCGAGCGAAGAAGGTGCGAATTGAATTGGGTGGGTTAGCTTGGTAGTGGATGTGGGTGGTTGTAGCCATTTCCGCTCGTTCGCTCGCTCACCTGGGTGGGAGGGCCAAGCTCCCTTGTGAGTTTACGCCGCCAGCAGCGCTGGAGGCGGACCGCGCCTGTCCCCTCCTTGATCAAATTGAGCGCCTCAATTCGCCTGTTGGGCACAAAGTCCATGATGATCGTCCTCAAGTTGTTCAACTGGAGCAGGGTGTTAGTTTAGTAGTGGCTCGAAGGCGAGACTGAATGAGTACTCACCTCCAAAACTGTTTGAGCCATGACCTTGTAGGGATCGACCACAACAGTCTCGTTGATGACATCTCTGGTGGCGTTGACCGAGCTTCTTGCCATCTGCTCCGCCTTGGACTGCACCTGCTTCTCCAGATCGGACGAGCTCTCCTTCATTCCCTTCTTCGCCTCTAGCAATAAAACCCGATTACTCATCTTGACTACGAAGCCGTCGCCGTTCTCGTGCCTCAGGAACTTGGCCTGGAGGAGGAGGGAGAGGAGCCTGCGGTAGGCGCAGAGGGGGCGCATGGCCGACACGCGCCCCCCGAGGCCGTGCGAGCCAGCCTGGGAAAATTCGTCAAAGAGGCACCTGTCAATTTCTTTTTCCACGTGTTCGATTTTCCAGCGCATGCGGTCGGTGCAAGTTCGCTTCATTATCGTCGTGAGGGGCTTGATCTGTTCGCTGTGCATGTGCACGAGCGACCGGAGGTTCTGGGCAACATCCACGGGAAGGTGCTCAGTTTGCTCGGCGGAAATGTAGGAGGATACGATGGAAGACTTTGACATCCACTGCCGAGTCTCGGCTGCCTCCATAAAGGACGAGAAGGTGATTCCGGGGGGTGGGGGTTTGTGGTGTTGAGAGGGGGGAAACAGCACACCGTAGGCTTCTCGGTAGCACGCTGCTGCCTCCGACGTCGACACGTTGGGGTGTATGGTTCTCGCGATCGCAATGAACTGCGGGAGGTCGATGAACTTCTCCTCGTCGGGATGCGCCACCCGGGCAATCTTCTTCTCCCCCTCGGCGAGCGGGAAATCGTCCGTGAGCGCCCCCGTCGACGCAGTCTCGAACATGACCCGTATGGCAGCCTGCGCCGAGCGAAGAAGGTGCCAAACGAATTGAGTGGGTTGTTTTAGCGTCGTGACTAGCTCGTCTTCATTAAATTAAGGCTCGCTCGCTTCGCTGACTCACCTTCCGCATGGTCGTTTCGGCCTCGTAGACGTCCAGGATCATTCGGATCCAGTTGAACAGGTTGCATACGAGCGGGATTGGGAGCTCCTCAGCGGCCGGCTTCTTGCTAAGGCCCAGGCTGTCCAGGCTGTCCTCGTCGTTGAAGGACATTTCGGCGAGGGAGTCCTCGCCGTGGTCGTCGATATTTTCGACAACTTTGTTGTTGTTCTGCGCATAGAGTTAGTATTGTTGTGGTGAGTGTTAGTTGTGCAAATGCAAATGCAAAATAATAATAATGAGGTGCACTTTACTCACCTCCTCGTAGTAATTCGCATCCCAGCGAGAGTTGTTCTGCTCCCAAACAATATCGCTCGGGCTGAGGCGGTCAGTAGCCTCCACCCCCATCTGTCGGGTCCTCTCAATCGCCCCGGCGACCTTCTCAGCCTCGCACTTCTCCAGGCAAACCCTCGTGGCAACCTCGAGAATTCTGCTCGGGACCCAGATCCCCTGGGCGCCCCCAGCAACGTAGAAGTCGCAAGACTGCTGATTGGACTCGTCGACGGCGATGTTCTTCTTCTCGCTGTTCATTTCTAGCCCGGCCCTTTGGACGCTCGCCTGGAGAATCTCCATCGACTGGCAGCTCCCCTCGACGCTGTGGATGGTTGGGCCGAACTGCGACCTGAGCAGCTGCTTCGCGAGCCCCTCAGCGACAATCAGGCAGTGGACGCCAAAGGCGACGTAGTCCTCACCCTTGGACTCGTCGAGAAACGCGAAGAAGAGGTGAGCCTCCGGGTCGTCGACGGCGAGGTGCTGCATAATATAGATTATGTTAGTTTAGTTGCGTCAATGCTTTCGCTCGCAACAGCTGCTCTTCTTTATCGCTCACCTTCGCCCCGTAGTACAACCCCCACCGGTCATCGTTAACCTTAACATAGTGCCCATCCTTATCCTGCTGTGTACTTTCCCGCTCCATCCTCTCCTCACTCGGCTCAAACCACCCGTAAACAAGCTCAGGGAACCGCGTCAGCAACCCCTCCCCGCAGGACGGAAGGGCGGCAACCAGGGCGTCGTCGGCTACTTTTGCGTGGAGGAGGCCGCGCATGACCCGCCGGACCCAGGAGAGGTTGCGCGCGGGGCGGACCCCTCGGAGGTTGGGGAGCATGAGACGGAAGGAGTGGCAGAGGAGGCGGTGGTTGGGTTTTGCGCGGTTGAATTCTAAGCGGCGAGCGGACGAGTTAAGCGAGGCGCATGAATGGGATTAGGAAGAATTTGGGTTGGGTTAGTAGTGAGTTAGTTGTACGAATAAGAATACTGCAACGCACCTTTCGCCACATCATCAATCTCCCCCATCGGCTCCTTCCAAAGAACGTCTCCAGCTACAGAGATCCGTGCCATGTACATTGTCGACTTGACGCTAACCCCGCCAGTTACCCCGGCGGGAGGGGCCTCGTCGTCGTCGTCGTCGCCAAGGTCCGAGGAGGAGTCGTTGCCGTTGCCGGCTGTGAGGAGGTCGAGGCGGGTTTTTAGTTTTTCGAGTTCGAGGCGGCGTTGGTACTGGCAAATAAAAAAATAATAACGGGTTTAGAAGTGTCGGACGGCGTTGGATTTATGGCGCGGCTCATTTCATCATCATCATCATCATCATCATCATCATCATCATCTCACCTCCTCCTCCGTCAGCTCAGCAATCTGCAGCTCCTTCTCCTCTAAATTCTTGTTTGCCTTGTCAAGCTCATTCCTAAGCCGTTCAATCTCCTCCCTCCCCCTCGCCCCGTCAATCTGTGCCTTTAGCCTCTCACTTTTTGCCTCCACAACCAACCCGTTCGTCTCCCTGAGAGCCTTGTTCTCGCGCTGGAGCTGGAGAATCTTCAGGTCTTCTTCACCACCACCACCACCAGAGGAGGAGGAGGACGTGGAGCCAAGACCGGACTCCTTTCGGGACTTGAAGATTCCCCCGAGGGTCTTGACCGTTTCGGACATTTTGGCGACTGTGTGTGTGTGTGAGTGTGAGTATTTATAGCGCGCTAAATCGCAGTAATGTTATTCTCAGTAACGTAAGTCTCAGTAACTCTCATCTCACCTTCCCTATCCGCCTTCCTCCGAACCTCCCTCGTCTCCTCCATCTCCCCCTCGAAAGATTTCCGAAGGTCGTCTCGAGATCGAACGCCCTCGGAAGCGAGGTGGAGCTCCCGGGCGGACCAGCGATCCTCGGCGGACGCTAGGCGGGCGTACGACTCGAAAATGCAGAGAACTGCGGAGTTGAGCCAGGGGAGGACTCCACTTTCGACAATTTCGACACTTTGGGAGGAATCGGAGGAATCGGAGGAGGGGACAGAAATAATGTCCCGGACGGATTGGAATGCCGTGGCGTAGGAGGAGCGGATTTGGTGGAGGATGAGGGAGAGGGAGGAGTGGGAGGTTGAGGTGTAGGAGATTATTGAGGAGAGGGCGAGGTCGAGGTGTTTCTATCAGTGCGAGAGGAAGGGGAAGGGGAAGGAAGCGTAAGGAGGGTTAGCGACGTAACATAACGTAACGTAACGTAACGCAATGTAACGAACAATGCCCATGTCTCACTCACCTGCATGTAAACCGCGCGAGCCAACGGCTCAACAACCTCGCCAAGGACGGTCGCGCTGGTTAGGGGTTTGGAAGATTTTAGAGGAGGCCGAACGAAGAAGTCCAAAAGAGGGCCGTTGGCGTTGAGGAGCTCTAGCCCCCCTTCTACGCCGCCGGTGAAATTTTCTGTTAGGAGGGCGTTGAGCTGCGCGTGGGTATCGTTATTGTTATCGTTTGTGTCATCGTATAGCGCCTGCATGCGCGGTCTTGTGGCAGCAGCAGCAGTATTCAATCTTTTATTATTCGCTGTGCCCGTTTTAGTCTTGGTCGCATCAACAACGGCGTACAGGCCCTTAACGCTTCCCCTGAACTCCGCCTGAAGGCCCAGCTCAATCTCCTGCAGGTCCCGAGCGAAAGCGTCCGTTCCCGCAACCAAAGCTTGGGAGAGGGTCGAGTGTACGGCCGCGACCCCCCGCCCCCGAGAGTCGTCTAATGCCTCCAACCCGCCGCCGGGGGCGGAGCGGGAGGGGAGGGATTGGTACTGCCCGTAGGTCGAGGAGGTGGCGGGGCGTTTTAGGGTTTGGGGGGCTGTGGTTGTGGCTGGGGGGATGGCGAAGGACTGGGTTTTGTTGTTTGTGTGGTTGTTGCGGACGTTGGCGTTGTTGGTGGAGTACATGGGGGAGAAGTTCGAGGTGGCCATGTTCGCTTGAACGTCGTCCGTGCCTGGTACTACGCCCTTGAAGAGAAGGGAGGAGGCAGATATTCGGGACTGAATCGCCTGGAAGTCAAAGGAGGAGGACCCAATCGAGTGGGTGGTCGGGGGAGGGTTTTTGGGAGCCAGGAAGTTGGATCTGGATTTGGATCGAGACCTGACCGTGGAGGAGCGAGAAGGGTTGGTTTGCTGGGTTGTTGCTGGCGGGAGGCCGAACTTGTTTTTGGTGAGGCGGACTGTGCCTGTTGTGGAGGGGCGCTCTAAGGTTGGGGTTGATGATCCTTCTGAAGGAAATCGGAGGTTGTTCCGTGGTGGGGTGGACATGTGAATTGAATTTTTATGGGGGGGGGGAGGGTCGTAAGAGTGTACCAATGGTAATCTGGTAAATAATAATAAACTACTTGGAGAGGGTTAGTTTGTCAACGCTTTCATTCATCACATTCATAAACAATTTTTTTATTTTTTTCAATTTTTATAAAAGGCGATGCTTGGCTACTAGAACACCCTAACATGAGTCTCGCACAGTCATCAGACTACGACGACATAATGTCGAGCAAGAGCTGCATATACAATTCACGCATGAGGTACTTGCGAACAGAGAAACCGAGCCACTTGGAAGAGTTCGAGGACGAGCTGACTCGCGCCAGGCGGCTGAAGAACCAGCCGTGCTCCCCTGAGAAGCTCATGGCCCCGACAGAACTTCAGACGCGCGAGTCCAGCTTGAGGTATATTTATCTAACTGAGAATGATCCTACAAGCGTGATCAAGGTAAATCCGAATCTTTCCAAAAAGGAAGACCCAGCAGCGAAGGAGAAAAGAGAAACAATCTTGGCTGGGATGCACGAGAAGGAGCAAATGATGTTGGCACGGAAGTACAACAAGAAGAAGAAGACGGAGAGGAAGAATCTGCTCAAAAATACGGTCTTGGGTGGCAGAGCCAGTATCATCTTGGAAGAAGACAGTGATACGGAAAGCGAGGGTGAGGGCGAGGGCGAGGGCGAGGGCGAGGGCGGCGAGGTTGAGGTTGAGGGCGAGAGAAAATTTCGGCCCTCGCAGTATTTCAAGGGAATGAGCAGAACGAAGAGCATGGACGAGGAGGAGAGGGAAGGGGAGGAGGAAAATGACGACTGCTACTCTTCGAGCTTTACATTTATGGAAACGTGGAAGAACGAAAAGGAGGTGAAATTGTGGTAATTGTAGACAATGGATGGGATTTATTTAGTTTTAGTTCTTCTTTTTGGTGGCTGATCGCGTGATTCTTGCTGCCGGTGCCGGCGTCCGGATTTTTTTCTTTTTCTTCTCGGTTTTTGTTTGTGTGAAAGCAACACCCTCATAATCATCATCGCCGATCTCCCCGCCAGATCCCTCGCCCTTGACTATGGATCTGTAGAAAATCCGAATGAAGAGGCACCACCAATAAACATGGAGAACCACCAAAATTGAGAGAGCTATGGTGCCAGCAGTTCCGGTTGGCTCTCCGCATCTCGTGGTGGTTATGTAGAAGCCGTAAATGATGTATCGGGGGTAAACATACAAACGGAAGTAAGGCCAGACGCAGAACGTCGAAGCGAAAAACATTATTTCCGTGAAGTAGAAGCCGTGGGACTCTTCTGTCTTCATGTAGTTGGACATCTTGAGGAGATCTATGATAATGTCGGAAGAATCGTGAATGAAAAGCACGAGTACTGCGAAGGGGTACTGCTCGGTCATAAAGTTCTCGGAAATTAAGTACACCGTGACGCAATGGTGGAGCATCATCTCGATGTAGTCTTTTCGCCGTTCCTCGAAAAACTTGCAGCTAAACCCGGTGACAATCCAAATGGATAATTGAACAATCTGAAGGACTTCGAGCTCAGCATTAGGGTTGGTTCCTGGACAAGAAACGGCGTTGGCAGGGTCAGCCCACCAAAGCTGACCAAGGGTGGTGGAGAGCAGTCTATACTCCCAGATTGTCATGAGGGTGTGGATCACGAGCTGCCACGATTGGTCCTCCCACTTGGCATTGACAATTTCATCGGCGAGAGGATCGCGGTCCTTGGGAGGAATTGACTTGTGGGTTCGGGTTGCTGAGAAAGCTCGTCCAGCAACTCCAAAGATTTTCTTGGTAAAGAGAATGAAGAAAAGTGTTGCAGGGAGTGAGAGTGCAAACACGTATGTGAAAAGAGGGGTGGAGGAGTGGCTGTCGTAACAAAACTTTACCCACCTGATGGTGAGAAAGAGAAGCGCAGCACCAAGTAAATGGTCTGCTATTGGATTCACGTGGATGGTCATACAAAATAGGAAAATAAGAAACAAAATTTAGATTTGAGCGGCAATTTGTGGCAAAGAGTTAACACTTTTTCAGCAAGATTTCACATCATTTATCATGCTCGCTCGTACTACCCTCCTGACTAAAGCTATCCGAGCAAAATGCATTCAAATCCAACTCAATCAAGTAGCATCGGTGCACATGTGAGATATTTGGGCTTCACGCTCTGCTGGATATCTTCTAAACTCACACCTTAACTGCGCGCAGTGGCTGCAACTCGTCTCACCCCGATGCAAACATTGAAAAGTTCTCCACCTTCCTCCCCCCCCCCCCTGCACCCAAGGCAAATTACGCTCTGGCACTGCAAACTGGTAACCTACTTCACCTGTCTGGGCATCTCCCAATGACTACCGATGCTGAGAACGGCATGTTCACAACCGGGGTCGTCGGAAATGGGGGCGACCACACGACGGACGAAGCGTACGACATCGCGCGCTGCGTTGGGGGGAATTTGTGAGTAATGAGAGAAATTATTGAGTTGAGTTGAGTTATTGGGGAGGTGAAAGCTAACCACACACATTCATTTCACTCATCTCAGGATCGCAACGATCAAGGAGCACTGCGGAGGAGATTTGAGCAAGGTGAAACAGGTCGTCAAGGTTTTTGGCTTGGTTAATTGCGTGGATGGATACGAAGAACAGCCACTGGTCGTGAATGGCGTTAGCGACTTGATGATCGAAGTTTTCGGGGACGAGAGAGGCAAGGGAGCGAGGAGCGCGGTTGGGGTCAACGCGCTGCCATTCGGCGTGAGCGTTGAAGTGGAAGCCATCGTCGAGTTGAAGGAAAGGATCGAGGATTGATTGCGTGGTTGTGAAAGAGCATTGAATGGCATTGTTAAATAAGACAAATTAGATTTGACATAGAGGAGGTTTAAAAATTGGAAACACACAGTGTAGGTCCAGGATTAAAATTATCCATGCTCAGAATCCTCCTCGGAGTCCTCCTCGGAGTCCTCCTTTTGAGTCAAGCTGTATTTCTCTCTCATGCGTGTGATCAATTTTTCCAGGTCGGCCTCAGAGTCCTCCTCTTCAACGTCCTCCTCCTCGGAGTCCTTCTCGGAGTCTTGCGCAAACTCTGCAATTCTTTGACTCAACCTTGCAATCTCCTCTTGTTTGCGCTCGTATCTAGCTCGCATGAAGACGATCAAACTTTCTGGGTCGCGCTTCCATCTTTTGGGTGTGATCTGAACGGGGAGGTGGGCTGGGGAGATGAAGGAGAGGATCTCGGAGGTGACATTGTAGCCGCCGTCGCGCACGCACTCGCCGAGGAGCCTCATGACCTTCTCGAGGGGTGAGCTTGGTGTGTTTTCGTTTGGCTCCAAAAACGACACAAATTCCCACTTGTAGACGATGTGAAGAATGAGGTTGAGGATGTCGTTCAGGCCCGTGAGGTGGTACTCTCGGCAGGGGGTGAATCTAACCGTCTTGTCGTTGTTGGCAGAAACAATGAAGTTGGAATCGAACGTGAATATGGCCTGGTTGGTGTAGTATTCCTGCTCGAAAGTGTGCTTGAGCTCGAAAGTCTCAGCATCCCAGATCTTCATCGTTCTGTCGTCACCGGCACTCACAAGAACACGCCCGTTGGGGGAGTATGAGACGCTACTGACGGAAGAGGTGTGAGCCTTGTCGATGCTCCTCACCCAGAATCCATCGGCAGGGTTCCAAAAATTGATGGATTTATCGCAACTTCCGGAGCAAAGGAGTTTGCAGTCGGGAGAGAACGAGATGGTATGGGCGTAACCGCGGTGGTGCCCCTCCATAGTGTGCGCTAAGATGGCAATTCCCTCGTTGAAGCTGTAGAGGTTGATGGACCTGTAGCTTCCAGTAGCCAGCTGCTTGCCGTCAGGGGAGAAGCACATTGCAAAAATCGAACCGTGATCCTCAAGCACTTGCACTCTCGCCAACTCGCCACCCTCCCCCAGCTCCGACCAAAGCATCACCTTCTTATCACTAACATTGGAAGCAATGTGGGAGTATGATGGAGAGACGGTGACGCAAACACCACCATTGTGTCCCCCCAAGGTCTGGACCAACTCGAGGGAAGGGCTACTAAATACCTTCAAGTTGCCACTATGACGCCTACCATCATAACCACAAGCCACAAGTCCTGAGCTTTTAGGAAGAAAGCAAAGACTTTTCACACTTAAAAAAACATTGTCAGCTCGATATTCTACCTTGTTGGAGCTGGTCGAGTGGAGAATGATTGACCCACTTGCATCACCTGATGCTATGTATCTGCTGTCCTGTGACAAGGCCACGCAATGAACAGAACTGGAATGCCCATGAAGGATTTTTTGCAAATCCATTACAGAATTAATTGAGCTCCGAGGTACTTGTTCGTGGCGCCTCCAAGCGTGGATGCGCTGGAGGACGAGGGCTGAAGAGTGTCTTGGCTTGGCTTGGCTTGTGGGAGAGATACTAGGGTTGAAGGAGAATGAACGGTGATGGTGTCAAGTGATAAATACGTACAGAAAAACCCAGAAAAAGAGAAATAAAAAATTCCCTGATTATAATGGACAGCAGCAGCATGGATGTCGAAAACAACAGTTCCGCCGCGTCGGAAACCTCAATTCTCGCAACGACCATTCGTGACAATTGGACATTGCTCCCGGTGGTGATGCATCATTCACCCAATCCCAATCCCCCCAAATTCACCCTCCCCACCTCCCCCCCTCCTTCAGACCAGCCCCATTCCTCGTACAAGCAGCAGCCGTCGATCGGCGGTGTCTCCTGTGTGGACGTATTCGACCCAATGGACTGGGAGCCAACTCCCAATAGACAACGATGCTTGGCGATAGTCATTTCCGGCGGGAGCGATGGCATCGCCCGAGTGTTTGCGGTCCTGGAGCCCAGCGAGAGCAGCATCGATAGAAAGGCTACCCCACTCGTCCCAATTGCGGAGCTCCGGGGCCACACTTCCGGCATCAACGACGTGAAGTTCAGTCCATCGCTTCACAGCTTTAAAACGAGTTCCAACAGCAACAGCAACAGCAACAGCAACAGCAACAGCAACAGCAACAGCAACAGCAACAGCAACAGCAACAGCAACAGCAACAGCAACAACGCCCGGCGGAAATGTGGCTGCTACGCTGTCACCGGCAGCGACGACAAGACTCTAAAGCTGTGGGACCTCACCGCGGTTCTACAGCCCTATCTCGACCCCAACAATCCCAATCCCAATTCCAATTCCAATTCCAATCCCAATCCCAATCCCAATCCCAATCCTAATCCTAATCCTAATCAAATTCCAGATCAGCCACCCCCACCCACTCCCCCACCCTCACCCCCAACCCAAATAAACAACGACTTCCTTCTCAGCGAAGAATACGAAAAAAAGAATAAAAAAATTTCCTGTGGGTCGTGTCCCGGCTGCCGAGCGGCGAACTGCGGCACGTGCAAGTTCTGCCTCGACATGGCAAAGTTTGGCGGCTTGGGGAGTATGAGGCAGAAGTGCACCCTGAGGACGTGCGTGAACTTCAAGTCAACCATCATCCCAAGTAATCCAACCCATCCCAATTCAAAATTATCCAACCCAAAATCATCCAACCCACCCAACCCACAACCCAACCCAAATCTCAACCCCACTCACCCCCCTTGCCTGGTAACCTTCATGGGTCACACATCGTATGTCTTCTCCGTGGCCTTCAACCCCTCCGGGAACATTCTCGCGAGCGGGGGCTTCGACGAGCACGTAAAGCTGTGGGACATCCGCTCCGGAACGTGCATCAGCACCCTCCCCGCGCACTCGGACCCCGTCACCGGAGTTAGCTTCTCGAGGGATTCGACCGTTGTGGCGAGCGGGAGCCACGACGGCCTCATTCGCCTCTGGGACGTTAGCAGCTCGGAGTGCCTCAAGACCATCTACGCCAGTGGGAACCCGGCTGTTAACGGATTGAAATTCTCCCCCAACAGCAGGTATTTGCTGTCGGGGAACGGCGACAATTCGCTGAGGTTGTGGGACATAGGGGGAGACGATGAAGATAACGAGAAATTGTTGAAAAATCAGTTGAAGAGCAGCAACAGCAAAAATGGCAGCAGCAACAATAATTGCAACAGCAACAAAAACGGCAACGGCAGCAACAACACCAACAGCAACAACAGCAACAGCAGCAATAAAAATAACAACGAAAACGTCAAAGGTGAGCGATCGAAGCGAGCGAGCCTTTTGGAAGACGAGATTCTTACACGAGCCACTACTAAACTAAACAATATATTATTCCACTCTATTCGCTTCGCACCTTCTTCGCTCGGCGCAGCTAAGGGGGAGGGGGGACAGGGGGGCGGATGCGTGAAAACGTACCGAGGTCACTACGGAAGCAAATTTTGCCCCTTCGCAACCTTTTCGGTTGGGAGCAGGAACGACGTGTCGGTCGTTACGGGATCCGAGAAGGGGGGGATCTTCATCTACGACGTGAACAAAAAAGTTTGCAAGGCCCGGCTCGACTGGGTCGACGATCTTGTCGGTCAAAGTGTGTTTATAAACGCCAAGAAAAGCGTGCAGGTGTATCAACAACAGCAACAGCAGCAGCAGCAGCAGTCAATGCAGGAGCAGGAGCAGGAGCAGGAGCAGCAGGAACAGGAACAGGAGAAGAAACTAGTTAGCGGCGACGGAGAGGAAATGACGAGCTTCGAGCGAGGTTCCATCTTTTGCTCCACCTCAACCACCTACGCAGGACCGACGCTCGCAGTCGCAAGTCTGCCCAACTACGTGCCCAACAGTCCGTACCAAATCATCGTGGCCGGTGGGAGTGGCATCGGCCAGGGTGACAAAAGTACTAGAGTGTGGATAAAGAAGAATTGAATTTGAATTTGAATTTACAATTTGATTATCTATTCACCTTTTGCCTCTTCTTCCTTCGACCACCACCATCATCACCGCCCACTTTCCCCCCCCCTACAATGTCACCCAACTTCTGCGCCATGTAGTTGTCGAGATCAGCAAACACTCGCGGCTCAATCACATCAATGTTGATTTCAATATTCCCCCCAGAGCTGGCGATTAAGCAGTCGGGGCACTTGCCCTCGAGCACAGAAACCACGTAGCCCAAATCCTCAGTTCGCACCTTGAAGAGATTTCGCCCAAAGGTGGTTTTTTCAGCCACCCGCATGGGACGGTCACGCCCCTTCTCGCCCCCGTCAAGCGCGGCCAACTGCCGCGCCTCCTCCTCCTCCTTCTCGCCCACATTGGCATTGGCATTGGCCGGTCGCTTGAGCTTCTCGAGCCGGCTCTCGAAACGGTTCGAAAAGGCCAACCCCATCGCGTGGAAGTCGCTCCCCTCCGCGTTGTACTTCAAGCAATTGTTGAACACCAACCGACAGTCAGACAAGCACCGGATTACCCCATCTTTGGTCAGGGGGTACGAATTTTGCGGCTGGACGAGAGATGTTGATGTGTTGGAAGCAAAGTCAGAGTTATTGCAACCAAACTCTACGGCGTCATCCAGGCGCTTCCGAATCGTTCCCAAATCCATAGGGTTCTGGACTATGGCCGTGTAATCATACAGCTCCAGGCCCCGCCAGTCCACAGGAGAGGCAAAGGGAGCACAATCTGTTCGAGAAAGTAGGCTGTGAACCAGTTTTTGGAGAGAAGTGAGGAGAAGGAGGTGTGTTTGGGAGGAGGGGGCTGAGGCAGAGGCAGAGGAGGAGGAGGAAGACATTGAGTAATGGTTATTGTAAATGATCGTTTACAGGTTTGTCGCTTTGCAGTGTTGCATATGAATTTATGAAGGTCATGTGAATTTTTGCAACCAACACCCAACCCAACACCCAACCCAACACCCTACCCAACCCAACCCAACCCAACGCCCTACCCAACCCGCCAGGAAAACTCCCAATTTAACATCACCCTCCCTCCTGCCATTGACGAATACTACGTGGTGAAACAGAAGTCGATTGACGACGGCTGGGAGCCAGGGCAGGGAGAACCTTCCAAGGATTAGAAACTAAATTTACTGTCCAAATTCCTCTCCAACACAACCTCCCCTCAAATCGGATTAAGCATGACCACCGATGGCACCGATGGCACCGATGGCTTGACTTCACGATTAGAGACAGCTCGTTTGGTTTGTTCTAACCCAATATTTTTCAAGAACTTCATTGTTGCCATTGTAGTGGGCACGATTCTTAATGTCATTAACTCAGGCGATGCAATTTTTGAGGATGGCAAAGAAGTTGTTGCTTGGAAGATCTGTCTAACTTATATCACTCCATTCTTGGTTAGTTCTTTTGGCTCTTTCAACGGACTTCGGAGTGACAAGGTGAACACGGTTTAGAACCAACATATTTTAGAACATGAGCAAGAGCGGATTCGGAACCTCCCCAATTTAAATCCGATTGATAGGCAAACGCAATTCGTGAGCAGAAGCAGCAACAGCAACAGCCACGGCGATCCAGACGATTGGATCGTATCTCTGAGGGAACCGGCGAGGGTGCTTCGAAACAGCGGACGTTTCGTATTTGTTGAGCCCACCAAAATTGATGGAATGAGCTTTGTCAGCGCCAGACGATTGGATCGTATCTCTGAGGGAACCGGCGAGGGTGCTTCGAAACGGCGGACGCTTCGTATTTGTTGAGCCCACCAAAATTGATGGAATGAGCTTTGTCAGCGCCTTGGAAGAAATGGTCGACATCGGAGAGGACGGCGTTTCAAAGCCAGTGTTTGAGGTTGCGTATGATGATGTCGATAACGTCTTCCAGCCTCACGTGGCAGGAGTGGCAACCCGGATAGGCGGCGTTGTTGCGAGTAGTAGCGCTAAAAGAAGCTCTCGCTCAATTGGGAGAGGGACAGGAAAAAAAAACAGCCAACGTTCTTGAGGATAATCATTTTATTCTCGAAACGTTCGAGCGAGGGAGAAAGAAGAAGAAGAAAAAAAGGAAAGATTAGTAGGAAGGGAAGGAAGAGCAATAGGTACAAACAAGAGAAATATTCATTTTTCATTTTTTCTAAACAACAACACATATTTCACAATTCTACAGCAACATCTCAATCATTTATGCAAAAAACTCTTGGACACGAGCAAGAATCTGTCGGATTCTGAAATCCATATTCGGTGACATTCTCTTCGAATTTAAACGAGAATTTCAAATCTGACCCTCTCGACCACGTCGATGACTTCACCGGAGCGACCTTGCGCGTCCCATCACATGCATGGGTAGAAATGTTGTCGGCAGATTTGAGATTCTCATTCTTTTGAGTTATGAGGTTATGGCGAGCTTGGAGGAGGATGGCGGCGTGGAATGTGGTATCCGAGCGAGCGCAACCGAGCAGTAGAGAGAAACTGCAGTTGTTGAGGAGGTAGGGGATGGAACGTATTGATTTGAAGGCAGCCACGAAGAGCACGTTGTTGACAATGGCGTTGGCATTGGCATTGGAGTTTGCGCAAAACGCAACCAAAGGAGAAGGGGCATTTGTCGACGGTGGAGTTTGGAGGGAGAAGGTGGACAAATGACGAGATGTCACCATCGTGAGGGAGAAAGAAGACCGAAACAAGGTGTGGATTGAAACCGGAGTGAACCCCTATAGACAGCCCCTGATGTTACCGAAGGGTAGCAAGAGAGGCAGAAGGAAGTCACTTCGAAGGATTTGATTTATCTTCTGGATTCGGCATAGGGAGGCTGGAGGGGAGAGAGGAAAGAATATGGAGAGGGAGTGGGTTTAAGTGAACCTTTAAGCGTGTATGGGCACACATTCAAAACTTTACATTTTAATTTGGCACTTGAGCATTTCACAAGCGAGGCACTCACAATCTCCAAAGCACGCGTATTGCCACCTTTGACCATCCGTCGGACCCAATATGGCAATCAACGAGCACCACGAGTGGCTAAAGAAGCGTGATTGGCCCGCGGTACGAGATGTCATACTTCACCCAGAAAGGGACAACGATTTGCTCAGGAGAAAGTACAAGGAGAGAGATGAGCATGGACGACTGCCACATCATTGGATGGCAGCGAAAGCTCAGACACACACACATACTCTTGCCCATGTGGGCGTGCTGTCGATTTGCTTGAATGAAGAGGCCCTCACCACACGAGACAATAAAGGCGAAACTTCCCTCGACATTGCCCGTAGGAGTGGAGCCTGTGCTGAAATCATCGGCTTGCTCTCCCTCACTCCCGAGGAAGCTCTTTCGTTGGCTGGTAAGGAGATGACCCGCTTGTTCGCACCAGTGGCTTATTGGACGAGTGAGATGACTGGTTGAATCCAATCACGATCGTATGCAGACTGTCACAAGTGGATCAATGAGCACGATGACGAGTTGGTGCGTGAAGTGCTCAAATACAACAATTCTAATCTTCTTCGAGAGATTGCTACTGAAAGCCAGAAATACACCAACTCCCTCATGTTTCTTGCTCTTCGAATGATCCATCGGCACCCACTTTCCCTCACCGTTAAGGACACAGTTCACGCGGAAACAGCCCTCCAATGGGCACAAGTCCCGCAATTCAATGCGTGCCATGAGATTCTGTCAGTCCTTTCATTAGAACCCGATGAAATCACCGCCACTCCCTTCCCCACCCTCCTCCGACAACACCTCCCCAAACAGTTTGTCGATGAGGAGGTCTTCGGCGTCTACAACAACGCTTGCACGTTCATCAAGCACATGAAGTACGACAAGGCTGAGCTGGTCGAGGTGGAGGACATGCTGAAGAAGCCGACCCACAAGTGCGACGTCTGTAAGACCGCCACAACGAAAGCTTGCGCACGGTGCAAAACCAGCTACTTCTGCTCCGCCGAGTGCCAGAAGTCGGCGTGGAAGAAGCACAAGAAGACGTGCAAAGCGCCGACGAGGGAGGCGGCGAATGAGGCAGAATTGCGGGTTTTGCATGAGGGCATGCTGCTACTGAACCGGTGCATCCAGGAGCCTGGAGCTGGAGACGGACCCACAAGTGTGGTATTAGATTTCTTGAGAGACTGCGGAGCGCCAAAAATAAAATGACTCTACGGCGGTAAGCCAATCGAGGAAGGCCACACGTTGTCCGACTACAACGTCCAAAATTTTCTTGAACTATCGGGCAGAACAGGAGGGACCAGGACGAAGAGTAAAAGCTACGCGGCGGTTGCCCAGAGTGTTAGGATTTGTTGAGCGCTCGGAGAACTCGGTGGTCAGGAGAATGGGGGTGGTGAGAGGGGGAAGTATGCGGAGAATGGTCGGAGCTTGAGGAGGATCAGGGAGGAGGAGGAGGAGGAAGGGGAAGCTTGGCGGGACAAAGAAGGGGAAGGCTGGAGGGGAATAACGATTTAAAAAATGTTTATTTGCAAAATTTGTTCCCACATCATTTTCCTTACAGTCATACCGCTCCGTGTGTGTGTTGACCGACGCTACTAAAGTGGAACAACTTGACCTTTCTCAGAAGGGCTTGAACGTTTGCGCAGCGAGCTCCTGGTAGGTGACGAGGTTCTTGCCGTCCCGCCCCCTATACCCACCCCCCCCTTCTCCCCAACCTCCACGTGCTTCAGCCTCCCCCCCCCCC
>BRYC01000109.1:15254-38243 GCA_030267985.1 Parmales sp. scaly parma | reverse complement strand
GGTAGCTCTACGACTTCTGAGGGGGGGGGGGTGGGAGAGGCTGGTGGGGGGGGAGTCTTTGAGTGGATGATGGGCACGTTGAGCCGGTTCTTCATGTCGTCAATCACGTACTGACCCGGATTGAGAGCTGGGGAGCGGGCTGTGGTTGATGAGGATGAGGAGGAAGGTGATAAAGATGGAGAAAGAGTTGAAGTTTCGCCAAACCACGAATTGCTCGTTGCTTGGAGCAACTTGGCGAGAGGGTTGCTTTCGTCCGTCTGTTGTGAGTCCATTGCAGGGTAGTCCTAGTCCACTGTGTTAATAATTCTTTTTTTCCTTAGACACACTTTAAGGCAAGTCACGTGCAAGTGGTTTAAAAATTTAAAAATTTTATAAAGAGAATGAGAAACAGTGTACTGAGAACTTGTGTTGATCAAATTTTAAATTGTGTGCCACTGTGCAATTCTAAAGCATCGCAAACTGCCACCGAATGAAATGATGGTCGAACACCTCGTGCAGTCTTCGCTGGGAAGCTAAAAACCAATGCAAACACAAAATTCAAACAATCGCCAGGTGTAAGATTATTGGTCCGCTATTACGAGGCCCTCGTCACACGAGACAATGATGGCGAAACTCCCCTCAACATTGCCCGTGGGAGTGGAGCCTGCGCTGAGATTATCATCGGCTTGCTCTCCCTCGCTCCCGAGGAAGCTCGTTCGTTGGGTTGGAAGGAGAAGGAGATGCGATGCTTGTACGCACCAGTGGCTTGGTGGAATTATATCTGGGTTGATCCACTCACGATCGTGTGCAGTTTGTCACAAGTTCATAAATGAGCACGATGACGAGTTTGTGCGTGAAGTGCTCAAATACGACAATGCTGATCTTCTTCAAGAGGTTGTTACTGAAAGCCAGGTGTGCAGCGGACTCCCTCGTGTTTCTTGCTCTTCGAATGATCCATCGGCACCCACTTTCCTTATTGCTACTAACGTCCAAGGTCACACGATGCTCGAATTTGCCGAGTCGACCCAATACTCGTGATCCGAAACTTCCTCCGCGCCATCCTCAAGCCGACTCGCAAGTGCGACGTCTGCAGCTCTCTCGGCGCGAGACCTTGCGCCCGGTACAAGAAAAACGTTCTACTGCTCGACCGAGTGCCAGAAGTCAGCGTGGAAGAAGCACAAGAAGACGTGCAAGGCCCCGACGGGGGTGGCCGGCGACTGAAGCCGAGCTCCGAACCCTCCACAAGGGCATGGACCTCCTGAATATGTGCATACAGAGGTGTGGGGCTGGGGATGAACCAACTAGCGTGTGTGGTGGAGTTCCTGTTGCCCGGTCCAGCGTATTGATAACATCAAACCACCGATTCATGAGAAAACAATTGAAATTTTGCTATTTTTTGGAAATTAGCTGGTTCGCATCGTTCTCGATATTGGAGGGGGGACTACCGTCCCGCACCCAGCTCGCAGCACTCCAGGGGGTGTTCACGTCAAGAGGGGGGGTCGGGGGGGGGGGGTTGCAGCGGGGGGGCAATGCTGCGGAGGATTTTTGAGCTTTCTGAGCCCGGTGGTAAACCGGTGATGATCGAGCCAAGGTGGAAGGAAGCCAGTGTGTAGCAACTTCGTCCCCATTTGACATTTCGATGGTAACGACACCCGGCGCATGTAAAAGCCAGCCGTTGCAGTTGTTTGGAGTGAGGGTGGGTGGTGGAGCACGGCAAGGTGACTTCTTGATGAGAAATCGGCTATGAAGACTGCCAAAGAATCCGATCAAAACCACTTTCCGACCAACAAAAGATTGGTCATCGCAGGAAGGCGATGCAAAGTAGCTGAGGACGCCGACATCACGCAATTTAGGCAGCGCAAGCAGGGTAACGGCAAAAGCGCAAAAAACATTTCGGGGGAAATTTCCAAAAAACTCAATTTTGTCCCCCTTTAGATTTTTTTCATTGTCGCGGTCAGATGTTTTGCTTATATTTTGATATATTCATTAAGATTTTGAGGTTTTCATACACTTTTGAGCTATTAATTTTATAAACATTTAAATAAGTCTCAAGATCATTTTTTAATTTGTCTATTTCGCTTAGTATGACTGATTTAAATTCTTGCAACTTCTCTTGCTTAAACGTGTATGAAAACTTCAAAATCTTAATGAATATATCAAAATATAAGCAAAACATCTAACCGCGACAATGAAAAAACTCTAAAGGTGGACAAAATTGAGTTTTTTGGAAATTTCCCCCGAAATGTTTTTTGCGCTTTTGCCGTTACCCTGCTTGCGCGGCCTGAAAAGCTTGATGTCGGTGACCACAGCTGCTTGGTACTCCTGTCCTGCGTTGAGCAAGTTATTGTTGGTCGGAAAGTGGTTTTAATCGGATTCTTTGGCAATCTTCATAGCCGATTTCTCATCAAGAAGTCCCTTGCCGTGCTCCACCACCCACCCTCACTCCAAACAACTGCAACGGCTGGCTTTTACATGCACCGGGTGCACCCACCAACAAGATATCAAGCGGGGACGAGGTTGCTACACACTAGCTTCCTTCCACCTTGGCTCGATCATCACCGGTTTCCCACGCGGGCTCAGAAAGCTCAAAAATCCTCCCCAGCATTGCCCCCCCGCTGCAACCCCCCCCCCCCGACCCCCCCTCTTGACGTGAACATCCCCTGGAGTGCTGCGAGCTGGGTGCGGGACGGTAGTCCCCCCTCCAATATCGAGAACGATGCGAACCAGCTAATTTCCAAAAAATAGCAAAATTTCAATTGTTTTCTCATGAATCGGTGGCTTAATGTTATCAAGACGCTGAATCAACCACCAGGAAGTCCACCACATACGCTTGCCGGTCCACCCCTAGCCCCAGGCCTATGCACGCGGTCGAGTTTAGTCGCAACGGCGAAATATTGAAAATAAATAAAGCATCTCGAATCAATTTCTGTAGCCTTATTTTTAGCACCATAGCATAATTTTCTATAATTCTTCTCTTCTCTTCTCTTATCAAGCAGACACATGACACTTGAGCAAAAACGCCTCCTCGTTCTGGTCGTCCTCATCGTTCACAAACAAGATCACCTCGTGAGTTCCAACCTCCTCAATGGGGTGGAAGAAGAGCCTCAAGTAGCCCACAGCCCTCGCCTCGATGTCAACGCTCTCCTGCCTGGGCCGCATGACCCCCTCATCGCTGCTGAGCAGCTTGTACCTTCGGCTCTTGTCCCACTGGTTGCTGAAGCTGAGCTTCTTGCTAACGCTGCAGTCGCAAGGCAGCACAACGTCGTACACCTTGGTAATAACGGGCAGGTTGCTGGTGACGTTGACCAGCCACGCGCACACCAGCTCCTTGGTGTCCAGGTCGACCATGTGAATGTGAACCTTGTGCTGGCCCGCGGTCCTCATCTTGAACCTGACCGCGGCCCTGTTGAACGCCCCCGGCACGAGCTGGAACGGTCCGTTGGGATCGAAGTCGCACTCGGCCGCGCTGCTGGCGTACAAGTTAACCCTCCTCGCGAACTTGTCCCCCTGGATGACCAGCTCGCTCTTGGTGCTCTGCCCCACGCTGGCGTGCACGTCCAGCCTCAGCCTGCTCTGAACCACAATGTGCCAGCACTCGTGAACGACCCCCTGAAAGTGGTCGTCGTACACGATGACGTAGAACTCCCCCATGCTTGGGAACTTGCCGCACCTGTACTTGATTAAAACCTCCTGCGGGCTCCCAGGCTGGGAGCTGCCCCTCCAATCCACCACGACCCTGTTCCCGCCCATCTCTACGCAGTGCACGTACTTGTGGCCGCCATCACCCTCACCACCCTCACCACCCTCGTAGTCGTGCAGCCCCAGGCTGCCCGCCCCCTCGCCCAGCAGCTGGATGGTCCTCTTCAAAATCTCCCCCTCGCTCTGGAAGAACCTGAAGTTCCTGTCGATGATCATCGGCTTGGGTTTGACCTTCAGCTCCAGAACGCTCGTGCAGTGGCCGTGCGTCGCGCTAACGAACTGAACGTCGACGTTCCTGCGCCGAGCGAAGAAGATGCCAAACGAATGTAATTGATTGGAATAATAATAATTGTTAGTTTAGTAGTGGCTCGTATGTATATATCTCGTCTTCCTCAACTCCCCCCCCGCTCCGCTCCGCTCCGCTCCGCTCCACTCCGCTCCGCTCCACTCCGCTCCGCTCGCTCACCTCTCCTTGCTGTTGCTCTCGCCAACCTGCCGCATCTTCGGGTCGACGGAGAGCATTGTGAACGGCACGCTGACGCGCTCGTGGGGCTGCAGCGTGATGCAGTATGTATTGCCCCCCTTGCCATGTCCATGACCATGCCCATCGATCATGTCGTGCTCGATGGGCCATTCGCCAACGGTGCCCACCGCCGGGGCCACCCTCCTCCTCAGATACAGCCACTCGTCGCTGTTTGTCACCACCCTTAGCTCCGGGTCTTGGAAGACGATGTTGAACCTCTCCTCGCTACCAAACGGGTTCTTGAGCTCGTACTCGAAAAACGTCGTATGGCCGAACCGGGGGCAAAGCGTGTACTGGGTGGTGAGGCTCTGCGTAATCAAATCCCTGACCACGTTCTTCTTCTGCCCCTCCCGGTACCACTTGATCAGGTTGAGCGCCTCCCTCTCGTCGTTAAACGCGTCGCCGGAGCCGTCCCCGTTGTTGTTGGTCCCGTTTCCGAAAAGCTGCGGCCGGCGGTCGCGCAGCTTGCTCGCCCGCTTGCCGCTGTTTCCGCGGTGGGCGGACAAGGCGGCCATCTTCTGCCGCCGCTGTTCCATGTTTGACGCGGAGGAGTCGTTTTCGTTGTTGTCTTGGCCATTCCCGTCCAACAAAGACAGCCCGAGCTCCATCAAAATCTGAACAAAGTCCGAGCGCATGATTGTCCCGTCCTTGCTCACGTCGTACTGCCCAAACAGCGAGTCCAGATCCACCGTCCCTTGGTGAATGAGCTTCACGCACGACCGGCGGAGCTTCTTCTCAGCCTCGCGGATGTCGGGATCCGTGCTGAACTTGTATTGAGCGCCCTGCTCGTTGTTGTCGATGTTGTCAAGCTCGTCTTCGGAATTTTTGTCACTGTTGTCGTCATTGTGCTCAGCCTCGATGTTGCCCTCGCCATCTTTCGTTTCCTCACCCCCCCCAACAACAGCTCCGTTGCACAAGAACTCGTAAAAGTCGACTACGTTGACCTCCAAGCTTCCCCTTTTCCCAGAGCGCTTCACCAGCGATTTCACCTCCCCCTCGGTAGCCTTTATGGAGCAAAAGTCGAAGATCTCGATCACCTGGTTGACAAGCACCTCGTTCTTCTGGTACGCGCCCTTTTCGAACATGGCAAAGAGCTTGCTGACGGTCTTCCCCCGAAGCTGCGCCGAGCGAAGCGAGTCCAAAGATTTGAGTGGAATAAATGTTAGTTAAGAAATTGGATATAGTAGCCACAAAGTCTGTAGCCATTTCGCGGGATTGATTCATCGCGAGTATGCTCGTCATCATTAAGGCTCGCTCGCTTCGCTCGCTCACCCGCACATCGGCCGCCTGCAAGATTTTCAAAGCTTCGTCCAAGTCAACAGCGTCGGTCTTGCCCAAGTCAAGCGCATTGCTGATGAGCAGCTTGGCAAGCACCAGCGCCTCCGCCTTGATGCTCTTGTCTTGACTCCGAGCCCCCTTCACCTTGTCCTTCCACCAGGTCAAAAACAACCTGCGCCGAGCGAAGAAGGTGCGAATACGAATTGAGTGGAATAATAATAATGTTAGTCAAATTGGTAATCATTGTATATAGGTCTCGTCTTCATCACCCCCCCCCCCACCCGCTCCGCTCGCTCGCTCGCTCGCTCGCTCGCTCACTCACCTGACGCTAATTTCCCCCTGCCCGTCAGCATTGCTGTCCGCGAAGGCGTGCCTCAAAATGTCCTGGCAGTCAGCCCCGGCGAGGTCTTTCTCCTCGAAGCCGGACAGGAAGGTCGGAGACTGGACCATGTCGCCGAGCGCCTTGCACCACGCCGCGAACGAGATTGACTCCCGAGAGTTGTTGAAGTCGCTCAGCGACTGGCCCCCGCTGAACCTGCTGCAGATGCCGTACAGAGCCGCGATGGTCCACTCGGCCTCCGCAACCTTCTCCTCCTCCCCCTTCTCCACAATTTTAGCATTGTCCTTCAGCTCGGTCTGCTTAGCTCGAATGTAGTCCTTGAACTCCTTCAGTGATATGCTCTTGGACTTGTTCTTGTCGAACGACTGGCACAGCTCGTCGGTCTCGCTGATGGAAAGATGCTCGAACTGGCCACCGAGGGACCGCAGAGCGTCCCCGAACTCGGTGTAGCTCATGTCAGCGTTGGAATCGTCCGAGTGCAGCTGCTTGAACAATTTGGCGAGTGACGTGCCTGACTTCTCAGCCTTGGTGAACAGCTCAAGCACTTTCTTCTCGACAACGGTGAGGGTGGGGGAAGTGGGGGAAGATTTGTTCGAGGAGGATAGGGTCGCCTTTCGCGTGCCGAAAGCCGAGATGAACTCGGATTCGGTGATCATACCATCATTATCGTCGTCGAATCTGCGCCGAGCGATTGAGTGGGTTAGAATCTCGTTTTCCAAAAGGCTACTCGCTTCGCTGGCCGCTCACCTACGCATCAGCTCCTCGACCTCGGCGATCCCAACCTGCTCGAACTGGCCCAACGACTTCATTCCAGTTTCCATATCTTTCGCGTTAATCTTTCCGTCGCCGTCAGTGTCGAAGTGGCTGAAGCACTCCTCGATGGTGGTGCCCATGCCAATGGCCTTGGCCAGGATCTTCCTGAGCTTTGCCTCGACGTCGGCCACGTAGTCGCGGCCCATGAACGACATGAACTCGGTTAGACTCACATTCCCGGACTCGTCCTTGTCGAATTCCTTGAGAACCTCCTGAACTTGCTTCTGGGTGAGATCCGAGAAGACGCCAAGGCTACTCAGGCCTTCGGTGAACTCTTCGATGGAAATGTCCCCGCTCCCGTCGCCGTCAAAGTGGGCAAACGCCTTGCTCAACGACGTTCCCATCTCCTCCGCTTTGAGCAAAATCGCCTTCAACTTCTTCTTCGCAGACTCGACGGGGTCGTACCGCTTCCCCATGAAGGTCATGAACTCGAACAGACTGACCTTTCCGTTTCCGTCGCTGTCGAACTTCTTGCTCAGCGACTTGAACTCCTTGTTCGTGAGGCGCGAGAACGGCCCCAGCTGCGACAAGCCGTCCCTAAACTCGGCCAAGGTGATCTCCCCCGTCCCGTCGCGATCGAAAAAGCCGAAGATGTCCTCCACGCTGCACCGAGCGAAGAAGTTGCGAAATGAGTTTGCAGAATAAATATTAGTTCAGTAGTGGATGTGTCCGTCTGTCTTCGCTCGCTCACCTCTTGCCCATCGCCTCGGCCTTTTTCAAAATTTTACGCAGTTTATCCTCCTCCGCGGACTTGGGCTGCTTTTCCCTCACGTAGCGGATGAACTCGCTCTTCGAGATCAGGCCGTCGGAGTTTCGAGGGAACCGGCTGCAGAGGATGCTGATCTCGTCCCTGCGCATGCCATCGAACGCCTTCAACCGGCGTAAACCTTCCTCCAAATCATCAACCGTGAGCTGATTGTTGCTGTCAGCATCCAGGTAGTTGAACGCCTCGTCCAGAGAGGTGCCACGATCCTCCGCAAGGGTAAGCAGCCGCACAAGTCGCTTCTCCAAGCGCGCCACATTGGGCACGTCGAGAAGCTCCATTAACCCGCTCTGCTTGTAGTCGATTCTCCCCTTCTCGGTGGATCGGAACCGCTTGCACAGCTTCATCAGCTCGTCGTAGGTGACAGTCTCCAAGTCCTCGGAGCCGCGGGTGGAAGACCGCCCGTTGGTGTTTCCGAGGTCGCCCCCATCGATTCCGAAGGATTTGATCATCTTTTTCAAGTCCTTGTTGGACTCAGACAGGGGGCGGGCTCGGACCTTATGCCGCGCCCTAGAGTGGCTGTTGTTGGAACCACCACCGGACTCGCTCAACACTCCTCCCATCCTCGTGCTCAACTGGTTCGATCTCCAGTTTAGTTCGTTGGCAATTTTGCCATTGTTCTCCACGACGATTTCGCTCTCGACCCCCCCCCCGACAGTGTCCCCGCCCTTGCCCGTCTCCCCGTAGTTGGCCAACAGCATCTGAACCTGCCCCACAATGGCGCCAGAGCCAATCGTGCCGGGGCGAACGCCCAGCGCCCCGCCGTCCTCGCTCAGCCCCCGGGGGGTGACAACGTCGTACGTCCGAGCGAGCTGCGCCGAGCGAAGCGAGGCGCATTTTTAATGAAGCAAGAGCAAAACGAGTTAAGCGAGTCAAAAGAATTGAGTGGAATAATGTTAGTTTAGTAGTGGATGTAGCCATTATGTCTACAGCCATTTCACGGGATTTGATTCATCGCGAGTATGCTCGTCTTCATCAAGGCTCGCAAGTTTCGCTCGCTCACCTTGCTGTGCGACTTGCCCTGGCGCATGAGCTTCTTCATCGGAATGCCAATCGTGCCGATGTGCATCAGCGCGTCGCCGTCCCAGACGTCCACGTACAGGGACTTTGACTGGAGGTAGTGAGTGAAGGACTTGGCCTCGGAAGTTGGCATCATTGAGAGGTCGAAGGAGTATTTTAGGGTTTTGGAAGGGGAGTATTCCGTGGAAGATCGCCCCTGCCGCTCCTTGCAGAGAACGCGCCCGATCGTGTGGTCCTTGCTGTCGCGCGAGTGGGACTCGCGCAGCACGAGACGCTGTATAATGTGTTAGTTTAGTGTAATGATTAATTTCTTTTTCTTCCACTTCTCACCTCCGTGCGGGTCGGCTCCTTGTCATACAATTGAAAGGTGAAGTAGACCGAGGCGGGTAGAGGAGCGGACTTCTCAGTGGCGTTGAAGGCTGCAAACTGGATGGTGATCTCGTGCCGGAGCTTGCCGTCGCCCAGCTCCTTGTCGATGGAGTAGTGGTTTCCGGTATCGGGCTCGTTGACGTCAGCAAACTCATTGACGACCTTCTCGAAAAAGCCGTGCCGGCCCAACCGGGTGCGGGCAGCCCTGGAGAGCTCCGTAGAGAGCGGAGCCGAAGCTCCGTTGATGCCCATGGCGTTGTGGTGGTAGGAGTGCTCCACCTGCTGGGTGCCGAACTGCATGTTGTCCCTGGACGCATGCATGGACATGTGCTGGTTCTGGTAGTGGATCGGGGCGGTGAGCGCAGCGCCAGACACTCCCGACTTGTCCCGAGGGACGTGGATGCCCTGCCGCCAGCCCTCCCAGTCCTCCTCCTGGATGGAGGAGAGCTGAGCGACGTCGTTGGTCGACTTGCGAAATTTCGATTTGGCCAGTTTCTTGTTTTTTTTCGAATGGGGGAGGAAGGACATTGAGCGGCGGGACTGGGAACCGGACCTGAGCACGAGGAAATTGGAGAAAGAGTCGCCGGACACGATTGAGGACTCGAGATCGGAGTCCGAATCCGAGTCGGAATCCTTGGGTTTCTTCTTCTTCTTTTTGGTTTTTTTGGGTTTTTTAATTTTTTTCTCCTTCTTGCCCTTTTTCTTTTTGTCCTCCTCCTCCTCCTCGGAAGAGGAAGAGTCGGAAGAGGAGGTTTCTTCCTCCGAGCTGAACTTACTCGACGCCGCCGACTCATCGTCAGACACAGCCGACCGCTCGGTCTCTGGCTCGGTGTCGCTCGACTCGTCGTTGCTCTCGTCGTCATCGTTCGCCGGAGTCTCATCCTTGAGCTGCGCCGAGCGAAGCGAGGCGCATTACACATTGAGTGGAATAAAAGAATGTTAGTTAAAGTGGCCCGTATTCTCGTCTTCCTCAAGGCTCGCTCGCTTCGCTTACTCACCTCCTTGTTCTTCTTGTCGTAGCCCCTGAGCTGGAAAGTGACGTTGAGGGTCTCCCTCTCCTCTTCCTCTTCGTTGACTTCATCGTCCAAGTTCGGGTTGAAGATGTGGTCCTTCGAAAAGATCCTGCACCTCCCGTCGCACAGGAGCGAGAGAGACACGAGGTTCGGGTCCTTCTCCCTGTCCTTGAACTCGGACCGGAGCCTCAGGATCTTCCCGTCGAAGGGCGTGTACACCTGAGCCCCAATGATCACCGTGAAATTCTCAGCGGTCGACGCCTGCCCCTTGCGAGCGGTCTCAGCGTGGCCCTTGACCGAGGCGTTGGCCGGCCGGATGACGTACTCGAGGAGGGTGACGATCGCGCAGTTTTCCTGCTTGTAGAAGCCCTTCAGCGCTTGCTTGGAACCCTTGCTAGCGGACACCAGCTCATCGTCGTCCTCCCCCTCCTCAAGCTCCAGCTCGGTCCAGTTGAAGTGCAGCAAAGTGCGACCGTTGTGGTAACCAACCTTCAAACGTCGAGACAAGATTTTGGGTTTGTTCTGCGCGCGCGTGATATGGTTAGTGCATGTGATGTTGGCGTTGGTTTTGGTGTTAGATGTTGTTGATGTCAGAGTTAGATTAGTCCACCCCACCCCACTCCACTCACCTTGCTGGTGTCGTTGTCGGTGGTCTGCTTCTTCATCTTCTTCCCGCCGAACATGCCCGTCTCCTCCCTGTAGACCTCCTCGGTGGGCATCTGGGAGTTGAGCGAGCTCAGAAGCTTACGCTCGTAGTCGTCGCGGTATGGTATGGTGACCTTGAGCTTGGACACTTCGAGCTTGAAGGAGGGGGCAGTCTTGGGCTTGATGGCGGGGGTAACGTGCCAAGACTTCTTGGTGCCGTTGACCTCCCCCCCAGGCAGGGCGCCTTGATCGTCCCCCGCTCGTCCGGCAGCCGGTACTTGGAAACTTCAAGGCCGGAAACGTTCTCCCCGGCGCCCACCAGCTCGTTCTCCTGGAAAAGATTCACGTCCTTGCACTGCTTGGCGAGGCGGGAGTGGGTGGACAGCTTGTACATTACCCGGCATCCCGGCAGGGCGATCTCGTCTAGTTTGTGGTAGTCCTCTCGGGTCAGGAACCTGAGTTTTCGTGGGGTGCCCTCGTAAACCTGGGGGTTTGGGGGTGGTGTATAAAAAACAACGAAAACAGTTAAATTCCGGTTCGGTCAGTAGACATTCGACATTCGCAATTGCTCACCTTCAGGGGAATGTAACCCTCCTCCTTGTTCTCCTCAGCAGAAATATCCATCAAAGTGACGTCGCCGAAGGGCTGCAGGGTGGCCCAACCACAGCCGTACTGGCCAACCACGACCTTGGTGGTGGACTCAATCTCAGTGGCGACCAGCTCAATTACAGCGAAGCAGTTAGGATCGGTGATCTTAGACTGCCAGTACACGAGCTCGTTGGTCACCAGAGCGTTCTTCTTCATATTCTTGTCGTTGAAGTCCGACCCCATCCAGGTCGACCCAAAGAACCGCTTCGAGACAACGTGGTAAAAGGACATGGACACCGAGAATTTTAATGCGTGGGAGGGGAACTCGTCCAACCGACGCTTCAAGCCATCGGGGACATGCCATTGCTCAATTTTGTGGATGTTCAGGCTGAAGGCCTGGGAGTTCTTGCTCATTTTGGGAGCGATGCCCTGTGAAAAGTGTTGTGTGTGAAATTGAAATTATATTGGGGGGGACAGGGAATGGGAGGTTAGTGACGAGAAAGTGCCGCTTAAGGGCCGCTACCCCCCTACACCTACACCTTACCTCGCCCAAGTCATCAAGGGTCAACAAAATCTTGCGCTTTGCAAAAGTTAGCCAACGACGAAGTCTCTTTATCTCCTTCTTCTTTCCCTTGGGGTTCTTTGCATCTTTGTTCGCGGTGTACGCAAGCTGTGTTATCTTGTTGGTGGGCGTTGTGGAAGTGGTGGCGGGCTTGGAGTCATCGTTTGAGTCATTGTCAGAGTATGAGTTGTGGGAGTTATCATCATCTGAGTTGGAGTCAGACTGTTCCGATTCATCTTGGGAATTATTATTGTCGGACTCTGACTCAGATTCGGACTGGGGCTTCTTCTTAGCCATCTTTGCGTCGTCGTGGGAAGCTTTATATTTTTAAATTTGAAACAAAATTTAAATTTTTTTTATTTTTTGTGTTGATTTGAATTCTATGAAACAAACACGTATGACATAATGAACAACTTCAAAACTTCAATAACAATAACAATAATCCTATGGAAACATATTCTGTGTCAATAATTCAGAATGGTTTAAAGTTGGGATAACTGTCACTTCCCCCTCCTGAGGCCGATAAAGATTTCACCCTTGACTGTCAACAACAACATGGTCATCGACTAGTTGGTGATGGCAATCCATACAATTATAGTCATCCTGGAGCACCTACACCGACAACCGGGACGGGGAGGTGAATTTGGAACCTTCGTTGGGGGGCTGTCCCCCTTGAGGTGAGTAAAACTCTGCATTTTGACAAAGCGAATAAAACCAACTTCTTTCAACCCCAGCCAACATCATGCTGCAAGTGGAGCCTTTCTTGCTGCCAACCCACCACCTCGGTTACTTCACTCGTTCTCTCCTGCTTCTGCTTCTGCCCCTGCCAACTCCACATCCACGTCCACATTGATCCCCCCCCACAACAACTCTCACCACGAACCTCTCCGCAACCCAGCTCGCCGGAAAAGAGCTCACCCTCCTTCCACAAAATCTGTCCACCCCAGCTTTTCAAGCATGAATTTTATTGCGTCTTCTGGCCTAACGCCTTTGATGTTTGTCAACCCCTGCGAATTTTTTCGGGCAAATTGGAGGTGTGGCGCATCGCCCTCGTTTGGTTCAATTAATTCAAAGCTACAGACCGTGGGTGGGAATGACATGAGCACTTTGATGCCTTCGACGAGGACTTCAAATAGTGACAATAACAGTTTTGCTATCAAGATTGCGCTGAGTTCGACAATAAGTTCACCAAGGCAACAAAAAGAGCAAACATGACAGGGAGCAACGGGTGCAATTGTAAGCGATCCGTCTGCCTGAAGAAGTACTGCGAGTGCTTCTTTACTGGAAATCTGTGCGGAAAAACTTGCAAGAAAATGTTTCACTTTTTCTTAGAACTTGCTGCCAAAAACATTGCTAAAGCAAACTCGTCTAAACTGCAGGTGGACCGTTCTAGTGCCAGCAACATATATAACCATGTGAACCACCCTCCATACACAAAAATATCCCATCCAAACTCAACAAAAACGATAATGAATGCGAAGGGAAAAAAAGGGAAGTGGGAAACATTTTTCATGAATTTAATTTAAACAGGAGCTCACGTTTTACAGCAAAAAGGTTTCAGACCTGTTCGCTTGTCTGATGAGTTTCCGTTCAGTCACCAAGATTATTTTATTCGTGAGTGAGGGACATTTTTCACAACAGATTTTCTCTATCTCTCTCCTGGTCATTCCTTGCTCGAAGAGCTCAGGCGGGAACTCCAAGGGCAAAAGACCATCCCTGACCGACATATTTTTTATTCCAATCGTCACAACAACCAGGCTCTCCATGTCGCCGGATACGTTTTCCTGCAGACTCTTGACCAGCGTGACAGCTCCTATGCTGTCCTCGGGGTGGACATTGTTGATGAAGCTCACGTTTGTGGCGTCTTCGTGCAGAATCTCGTGCAAGTCACGGGCAGACGCAGAGTGAACCAAACCCAAGACAAGGCCTCCAGGAATAAAAATTTCGGTTTTGGGATCATACTTTCTTGTGTTGAAGTGGCGCGGGTGTGTTAACCTAGCCAAGGATGCAAGCTGCTGCGACTGACTCAAGCTCAAAGCTCTGCACATAGTGTGGACGATCAACTGCCCAGGGCGAAGAGGAGAAAGAGAATGTGAACCAATCTCCCCCAGATACTCGGCCTTCGCTAAGAGGTGATCCCGGAAGGCTTGAACCTGGTACACACTCTTATCCTTCGTCGTGACATCGCTGCTGAAGGAACTGGCAAACTCGAAAAGCATCGTTTTGTCGGTGCTCATGCAAATTTTACCCCTCTGGTTCAACAGGGCGCACTGAAAAGTGACAACCGCATGCAAACCATCCGAAGTGTTTCGAACGCTCTTCACTTCGAATTTTTTCGTGAAGGTGTCGCCCGGAAACGCGGGCCAATGATAAATTGAATTTTGAAACCCTGTCTGTACTTTAGCCGAGTCGGCATGTGACATGGAGCCACACAAAAAAAGCATCAGCGAAAATGGCAAGACTGAATCTTGAAACCCCAATCTTCTAGCAAAGGGGGTTGAAGTGTTGATGCGATCATGGGAATAAAAAGCAGACGCCCAGAAATCTACAACCGAAGCGTTTATTGTGAGCTCATAAGGGGTTTCAATCTCATCCCCAACTCTCAACCTTGTAACATCTACCCCAAGATCAATCAAAGTTCCCATCAGTGGAGTTGTTTTCACAGCAGCTGGTGTGTCAACAGCATAAAGTTTGGTTGGGGCTTTTAGGGTTGTAAAAGCTTGCTTTGCATTTGCATTGGCAGACCGTAACGCAAAGGCTCGCAGTGAACTGCACGACGCCTTCAACATAATTTTAATATGAATGAATGAATGAAAGAAAAATTGAACACTTGAAAGAAAATTTAAATTGCAAGCAAAATGTTTGAGTGTGTGTGCTCTCCACTCTCAAAGGGTGGCGATGAGTATTCGCACTTCCTGGGATCCCTTATGAAGGATTGCATCTACGGATCTACGGATATCATCTCGGTCATACTTGGCCTTGTCAACATCTGCTTGTGGACTGTGGCAACCATCCCCCAGCTCATAGAAAATTATCGCATGAAGAAGGTCGATGCGCTGGATTTTAAGTTCCTCTTCATCTGGCTGGTTGGTGATAGCATGGCATTCATGGGGAGCATCTTTACGAATCAAGTGCCCCTGATGAGGTACACCGGTGCGCTTTTCATGATGAATGACGTCGTCATGATCCTGCAATGGCTGTACTACAAGAAGATCTACACGCACAAAATCGCAAACGAGCGGGTCTCGCTCTTGGCTTCAAAGAACGGCAAACTTGGCAGCAACAACACCAAAATGGTGACGAGTGTTTGCATTGCGATTTGCATGGTTGGGGTCGGGGTGAGCGCGGCGCCTGTCACAGAACCACCCCTGTGCAACTCTCCCCCGAACGTTAGTGAGTTTCTCAAAACCCTCGGGATCGTCTTCAGCTGGGTGTCAAACGTCAGCTATGTTGTAGCGCGAATACCACAGGTAAGCATCATCAGCATAGCGCCCGTGCTGCGAGCAACCGCAGGGAGTGTGAAGGGAAACTACAAAATACGAAGACTAAAACAAACGAACGATGGGCGCAGATCTTGAAAAACGTGGAGAGGAAAAGCGTCGAGGGGCTGTCCATGAAACTTTTCATCATCGGACTGATGGCCAACATGTGTTACGGTTTCTCAATTGGATTACGCGTTCCTGCGATAAATAGAGATTTTTGGCTGAGCACCTTTCCGTACATCGCGAGCGTGTCTTGCACGACTCTGACCGATTCATTCATTCTGTGGCAATTTTATTTTTACGCAAATTATACATGAATAATTTTGATTTTTAATTGTTTGTTTGTTTTTATTTGTTTCTGTCTGTCTCTTACACAACGAATAATAACATAATGAATTTTGATTTTTAATTGTTTGTTTGTTTTTATTTGTTTCTGTCTGTCTCTTACTAAGGGTTTTCTGTTTTTTTAGGTTCCTCTCCTCTCCTCTCCTCTCCTCTCCTCACCACCTCACCGAGGCCCATTGAAAATTTAGAAGATGACCTCGCGCTTGATCTGCACGTTGGCGGGACCGAGGGAGTTTCCGCTAATCGGCATGCCGACCTTGGCCTCCCAGTTGGCATCGGTCCAGACGACCTCAACGTCCTCATTGGGGGTGAGGGTGGTGGTCATAGAGTTGTCGCCTCCGAGGCTCTTCTCCCAGGCAACGCTCATCTTCCCGCTGCGGGAGAAGGTGGGGGTGACCTTGTTGTCGGAGTCAAGCTGCTGGGCAATGGAAACCTCCTGGTCGTCCTTGGACGCGGTGAGGGTGATTTCAGATTTACCGGAGGTGTAGCCAACGACAACGTTGGACTCCTTGGTGGCAATGTTGTAGGTGGGGGTGACCTCAACGTGGGCAGATCCACTGTCGAACCCCTTGGTGGCCGACAAGGAGTTGACAGAGAAGTCAGCTCCGGCAGTGGCTTCAATGGCAACCGTGAGGTCGTCCTTGTTGTTGGAAGCATCAATTGTGACAGCGGCAGTGCCAAGGTCTCCGTTCTCAACCTGAGCACGGGCCTTAACACCCCATCCTCCGAAGGACTTGGCCGCGGACCCCCAGAAGTTCTTGGGGAGGGAGGCAAGGTCGGCAGTAGGGCGAGCATCAGCTTCAAGGCCAAACTCATACGAAACATCACCCTGCTTGGTAGCAGTGCTCCAGCTAAGGGTGGGCTCCAGGGCCGCAGCTCCATCATCGAAGGTTCCGTCCTGGATCTTGACCTGTGGGGGTGGGAATGGTGGGGAATGGTGGGGGAGGGTGGGAGTAGGAGGGTGAAAAAGGGTGATAATAAGTGTGATGAGAATTCAAATGAGATCAATGTGTCGTTTTGGAAGGGTTGTGGCAGGGAGGGGAGTTAAGGTGGTGGGTGTGGGGGGAGGGGGTGGTAGGGGAAGGTGAGAGTGAAATTTGAGGTAAAATGAGGCCCGTGGGTTAGTCAAAGGCCAATATACCACACTGATGTGGAAATAACGATCAAACAGAAAAAAGACAACCCCGAGACCAATATCGAGGTTGGGGGATAAAAATTTCATCGGTCGAACGACAGTATCAACCAGAAAAGTGGATGAGCAATTCAGCCAACGAACGAGGACTGCGTGCGCCAAAAGATGGCAATCAATAACATCAAATCCTGATTAAGATTTCATTCTCGTTATATCACTCACCGTCAGACTCGGTCGACTGGCCGTCACAGACGAGCCAAGTGAGAGGGCAATGATAGCGGTAGTGTACTTCATAATGTATGAGGTATATTGCTGAGTTACAATTTTTTTCGATCTTTGCAAATGTTGAAGCAGACAGAAAAAAAAAAAAAAAAAAAAAATGTTTTCCTTTTTGAAATGTTACAATAATATTTTTTTCGCATTTCTAGGCAGTAAAGCGGCAGCACATACTCTTTCATGTGTCAATATGATATGAGAAGTGTGTAATTTTAGATCTTTTTAAGTGCCGATCTCCAAATTCCACTACACCCAAAATTAGAATGATAATTAGCCACTCTCCTCACCCCCCTCCCCTTCCAGAACTCCTCAATCTCTCCAAAAACTCCCTATCCAGTACATATTCCAAATCAAAAATACCAGGCTCCCTCTCCTCCCCTAGCAAGGCCTACCTGGCCCTCTTTCTCCTGACACTCCTCCTCCTCATCCTCGCCACTGTGATATTCTCTCTAATCTCCTCTGTGTACCTCCTCCTCCTTCTCTTCCTAACGCCCAACACCTTTGCGGCTTCCACCTCAAACCGACAGCGCCTAATCACAACTTGCTCCAAGTTCCTGATCGTATACTCGGCGTCGTTGATCCTCATATCAACCACCCTCAACCTCTCCACCCTCTTCACCGACATCCCAACCTCAACTCGGTCAATCTTCGAGTTCGTGGGCTTCAACTTTCTAGACTCGTCGACTCCAAAATACACAATCATCATCCCTCACGTGGCCGTGTTCTTCACCTCCTCCAACCTTCTTTCCCTGTGGAAGAAGCTTCTCCACCGACAACACCAAATACGAAACCCCAAAAACGCCAAGCTTGTGACAAAAGTCTCTCTCGTAATCTTCTGCCTCTCCCTAACCGGCTCCGCAACGATCAACCCCTCCCTCCTTTCCCTCCCCTTCTTCCTCTACGAGTCCGTCCTCCTAGCAGTTTGGGCGTTCGCCCCCTCGCGAGCGAACAAATTCATCTCCGCAGAGGTCCTACGAGTCCTCTCGGCGTACTCCGGCCTGTACATCTTCCTCTCATACATTTGGCAGTTTGAGGACGTCAACAATGTCCTGCAGAGCAGCAAGTGGGGGAAAGACCTTATGGAGGTCAGTTTCGGGTTGGTCTTCTTCAAGGTGAGCGAGCCTTGTGGAATTTATAAAGGCAATTTTTGAGGTGTGGGGATTAGTTGGGTTGTTGAGGGGGGGAGACCCCCCACCCCCCCCTTTCCGCTGCGCTCGGCTTGATGGAGGCGGATCAACTAACCCACTCAATTCTTTTGACTCCGCTCGCCTCCCCCCTGCCTCCAGGATGCAAGGGTAACCAAGCACGTTTTCGAATATTTCCACACAGCCAGTTTGACGGTATTTCATTTGATCACAACGTCCATCTACCTCAACACAAGGGATGACGACCACCACCACGAGGAAATTGAGCCAACCTGTGCAGATGCATCCCGAGAACCAAGTTTTTTCGGTGTGATCGACGAAGAATCCGACTCTGACTCTGCCTCTGACTCTGCCTCTGACTCTGCCTCTGACTCTGCCTCTGACTCTGACTCCTCCACACGAGCACAACACGCGTTCATAGAAAGATCCGAGCGATCGGCATCCACCACCATTCGGTTCAAGCAGTTTGTAACCACCAACATCAACAACGAGCAGAACAAAAAGTTGGCGCAGAAGGGGATGAAACTATTCAAATTCTCCCTGAAATTCCTGACCAAGCAAGTGCTGGACATGTTAAAAGTATCCGGCATCTGGGTCTGCTGCGCCTTTTACATAGGTGAGCGAGCGAAGCGAGCGAGCCTTTTGGAAGACAATTTCTTGAGATTTTTGAGGTGTGAAAATTACTTGGGTTGTGGAGGGGGGGAGATCCCCCCACCCCCCCCCCTTTCCGCTGTGCTCGGCTTGTACAAGCTAACCCACCCAATTCGTTTGGCTCACTTCACTCGTTTGCTCGTCCTTCATTAAAAATGCGCCTCGCACCTTTTCGCTCGGCGCAGGCCTCGCCCTAGAATCTCCCACAATCCTCGGCTTCGTGTTTTGCATAATCGTGTTCGTCGGATCATTGGCCCCCTCCCTAGGTGAGCGAGCGAGCCTTGATGAAGACGAGAATATTCGCGATGAATCCCGCGAAATGGCTACAGACGGCTACATCCTCTCATCCACTACTAACTAACTCACCCAATTCTTTTGACTCGCTCTTTTTGCTCGTGTTTCATTAAAATGCGCCTCGCTTCGCTCGGCGCAGTCTTCAAAACCCTCACCCCATTCATTCTCACCTACACCATTCTCTACGCCAACACCCGTTACATTTATTCCAACTTGATTTCCCTCGCCCCCGCCCTTTCCCTCAACGCCCTCGGCGAGGAGATTGGCCTTTCCGGCATGGATCCCTATGACTACGGATGGCTCCCAGCCTCCACCTCCATTTTTGTCATCTTCACTCTTGGATTCATCATACACTTGCACTCCATTGAGAAAAAGTTGCTGAACGAAAGCAAATCGGCGAGCAACAAAATTAAAATCGAAGGTGAGTGAGCGAAGCAAGGGAGCTTTGGGAAGACGAGCACACTCGCGAGCGATGGATCTCGCGAAATGGCTGCAGACAAAATGGCTACATCCACTACAAAAACTTCCCACTCATTCGTTGGCATCTACCTTCTTCGCTCGGCGCAGAAGAACGGCGTCTTTCCAAATCCATGACACGCAACCTGAAACTCTACAACCAGTTTGAGAACTCAGGGTGCCTTCGATACGTCTGCCTCGCCTTAACTTACACAATGGGTATGCACTACTCGGCCAAGCAGAACATCCTCAATCTTCCCTTCCTCTTTTTCTTCCTCATCTTCAGCTCCTCCCCGCACTACTTGACCAACAAGCTCTGGGGTTTTTTCTGCGTTTACCTCGACATTTACATTCTGATCCACTACTTTTGGCACTTCTCCATCCTAAACAGCTTCAAGCAGAACAACCAGGAGGAGATTGAGAGTTTGGGGCTGAGTGCCGAACTGAGCAGCAGCAGCACAGAGGACAGCACAGCTGACGCGAGCTTTATCGGAGGTGAGGATCCCCTTGATTCGTTTTCTCACCGGCGCCAACAGAAAACTGTCGCCGGACTTACCTCCTGACCCCCCGTTCATACCCAACGCCACGCCACCTCACACAACTCAACTAATCTTCTTCTTCGCTCGGCGCAGAGCTGTTGCTGCCGTTGGTGCTGCATGTCTTGGCGGTTCGGCAAAAGAAAATTTTCAGCAAGAAAAACAGCAAGAGGAGGTCAAGGTTAAAACTGAGACACTCACAATCCATCGATATAAGCAGTGTCAGCATCTGGACACGATTGCTGCTAATATTCGTGCCGGTGCTTTTCTTTGTGTGCCTCTGGATCCAGGCGAGCAGGTGAGCTAGCGAGTGAACGAGCGGAAATGAAATGGCTGCACATGCCCCTGATCTGGACCGTCCCTGAACAACCCCCTCGCACATAAAAATGCTCTTGGACGAACCCGCCACCGTGTCCAATTTTGAGCGTCTAAAACCTCCATACGTTGGACTTACGGTCGATTCAGTGATTCGCCTTTTTTTGAGTTTTTTTGCTCGCTCACCCACACTCCACTACTAATAAACTAACCCCCTCCCCCCCCTCAATTCGTTTGGCCGGCGCAGGGCGAGTTCGGATACGCCGTTAAACTTGCTAACAGGCGGATACTTTGTGCTGTTTTTGGTGTTTCCGATGCTGATCTGCGTGCAAAGGACGCACACGGCCTTCGAGAGGAATTTTTTAGTTATTAGCAGGGCGACGTGTTGGTGAGTTTATTTCTTTTTACCACGCAGCGCAAGATTTAATTTAACCCTCATATCTCAGGTTCGCCGGCCTCGTCATTACGTCCCGCTACGCCTTCAGAATCTCCCTCATCGAATCCCTCACGACTTCCCTTTTTTTCTACTCAGATCACATTGGGCTTGCGTCAACTTTCACCACCTCCTCAGCAGACATCCTGAACCTCACGCTCATTTTCATCACCCTCCTGAACCAGGAGCTCACCAAGAAGTATCACTCAGTTTTCAACGCACAAATGAAAACTTTCGTTCGTCTGGAGCCAGTGAAGATCCTCGCTCCGTTTATGATGGGCTTTAGCGGGTGAGTGAGTGAGCGGAGTGAGCACAACACAACACAACACAACACAGCACAACTAACACACAACAACCCATCCACAGCTTCGTGGCAGCCCTCCGATCAATCAGCCTCTCAGGCTTTGGAATCATGATTACCGGTCTAATTTTAATTCTCTCGAACAACAACATCCGACTGAAGCTCTGGCGGATCTGCGGATTAATTTCCTTCTTCTTTGCTATCACCTCATTCGTGTTTCAGTTTCCTTGGCTCGACAGCATTGCGACAGCTGGAGCTTACTGGTACGGGCTGAAGGTGAGCGAGCGAAGGGGGGGGGGGGTTGACTACTAAACTAAACATTATTCTCAATTCGTTGTTTTGGCACCTTCTTCGCTCGGCGCAGCGCCCCAAGGCTGGTATCCCGAACCCTTTTGTGGTGTTCGACGAGTCCGCCCCAGCCCAGGAGCTGAATCAGCTTGAACCGAGCGTTGTTGGATTTGCTGTAGTTGTTTGGTTTAGCGCATTTTTCGGTCACGTCAATGGCAGTCATCGAAAGTCGTTGATAATTGCAGAGAAGGAAAAAGAGACGGAAAAGGAGAAGGAAGTTGAGCTGGTGAGAACCGAGAGGAGTGACTCTGTCTACGAGGACGTAGAAAATGGAAATGAGAACGAATCAAAATTGAGGAAATCACCAACAGACGATACACTGAACTTCTTCGACTGCGAAGAGATCAACGAGGATGACAGCGACAAAACAGCGTCGTTGTCACCCTCTCGCAAAATAGAGCTGAGCAACGACCGCCACAACAACGAAACGGTGAAGAAATTGGACGAGCAATTCCATTTCATTGCGCACGCCTTAATAGAGGGTAAGTTCGTGGAGTTGTCGCTGCTGAGCATTTTTCTTTCAGCAACCAACCACTCAGATCTGGTGGGGTTGGCGTACTTGGTAATTGACATATGGATTCTCACGAATTTGAGAAACAGGGAAAAACTAGCCAAGGTCTGGCTGAAGATCAGCACATTTTTTTTACTGTGCGTATTCGGGCAGTACTACGCGGTGCTGCGCATTCCGCCGATTGACCAAGGTGTAGAGCAGTGGAAGGTGGAGGATGGCGAATCTTTCGGAACGAAGCTGTTTGGCGGGCCGTGGTGCGGGATATTCCGCCAGCACGCAGACAACAACAGTTACAACATGACAAAACCCTACGGCTGGAACGAATGGAGCACGACTTGCATTCCGAATACGTACTCTGCATTCCTTACGATGGACTTTGTCACGCTGTTAATTTTGAGCTACGCGTATGTTGAATTGCAGAATGGGGTTTCCAAGCCAGCGTTGATGAGCAAGACATTTATGGTGGGGAGAACACGTCGGAGCGTCGCAGACATGCTTGCTTTTTTGCTGTTTGTGGTGCTGCCCTACATAATTTTGTTCAGTGTGTTTGTTGTGAGCACGCTTGCGTTCAACTTGTTGACGTATTTATACGTCCCGATTATCATGTCGATGGTAGTTTTGCAGAGCGATAAGAACACCGAACACCATATCGGAAGAAACGAGAGGATGTGGAAGCCCTTGCTGTGGGTGGCTCTTGGCAATGTGGTGGCGAGGTTGATTTTTCAAGCCCCCTTATTCAATCCGAGTAATAATATGGATTCGTGGCAGGTGATGTTCGGGCTGAGGAAAAGTCACTCTACCAACGACCAGCATTTGCCAAAGTTGGAGCTGAAGATCGACGTTATCATTTGTGTGCTCGTCACCTTCCAAATAATTGTGCTGCGCCGGGAAGAAATTTCCTTCATCGTGGTGCAGAAGAGGAAGCTGAAGGAGGCAGAAAATGCCAACGGCGACTTGATCATCGAGAGTATCGAGGCTGTGAGGTTGGACGTTATACAGAAGATAAGGGACAAGTTCAAAGCATTAAATGACTACATGGTCCTTGTTGCGAGCGAGAGAAACGAGGCAAACGAGGAGGTGAACTGGGAGAATTATTTGTTGAAAAACCGAATCCTGGGGAAGCAGCAGGTGAGCGAGTGGAGGCGAGCGGAGCGGGGGGGGGGGGGGGGGGG
>BRYC01000109.1:0-15055 GCA_030267985.1 Parmales sp. scaly parma | reverse complement strand
GGGGGGGGGGGGGGGGGGGGGGGGGGGGGGGGGGGGGGGGGGGGGGGGGGAAGCAGGAGCGGGAGGAGGGGAGGAATTAGGAAATTTGCTTCCACCTCCACCTCCATCAACGCCAGGCAATAATTCATTAGCAGCATCAACAGCAGCAGAAACAAAAACAACTTTGAAAAAAGAAAAGAAATTCAAGCTAAAAAATGTTGGCGCTGAGTTGAGGAACCACACAGGCGCATTCTTGAGGCTAGCAGCAAAGGACGTACTGGTGAACGTCGATCAGGAGGAGCTAGTCAGCGTCAGTGAGAGTCAAGAAGAATCGAAATCTGCAATAAGGAAAAGCGAGAAAATCATCATCTCGATTTACACGGTTGTGCGGACGTTCTACGGGTTCTTCAGGAGCAACAGCTTGAAACTGGTGTACATGACCATGATTTTGAACCATGTCGCTAACCCAACGTTGCTGAACCTTTATTATCCGATAGGTGAGCGAGCGAAGCGAGCGAGCTTTGAGGAAGACGAGCATACTCACGATGAATCCCGCGAAATGGCTACAGACGGCTACATCCACTACTGAGCTAACATTATTCCACTCAATTCGTTTGGCTCGTTTGGTTCGCTTGGTTCGCTTGGTTCGCTCGTGCTTCGTTAAAAATGCGCCTCGCTTCGCTCGGCGCAGCTACTTTTGGATACGCACTGAATTTCAACCCGAGGAGTATGCCAATATTAACTGGTATGAGCAGCGGATATTTGCACCCTTTGGTGCAGAATCCAAGAAGAGAGTTCTGGAGGCTCACGATAATATATGCGTGCGTGACGATCTGCGTGAAGCTGGTGTTTCAGCTGCATGTTATTTGCGTCTGTGACAATATGTTTTCGCTCGCACCCAATTGCCCATCCGAGCAAAACCAACAAATGTGCCTACAGCATTATCCGGAGCTTCCGTATTACCACGACGAACCAATGGTGACTGATTGGAGCTTAGGTTTACAAAAATGCTTCTTGAGTAAGGTGAGCGGGGAGCGGGGAGCGGGGAGCGGAGGGGAATTTAACCTTAACTAAACTAACCCGCTCGGCGCCGGCGCAGGAGGAGGTCAAGAACTGGGTCGACATGCCCTTTTTCCCGTACAGACACGAATTCTACCCGGTTAATACTGCAACGCAGGCGAAGGACGGGCCTAACGAGGTCAGCGACAGCACGCTAGAAAGCGGAGGGGGGGGAGAGTTTTTTGGAATGATTTTTTGGGACGCGGCGGTTATTTGTGTGGTGCTATGGCATGTTAATATCATGAAGTTGAGGGGGGTGTGGGGAAAGAGGAAGGATAACGAGACTCAAACGAGGAAAAGGGTCGAGAGAGAGGAGAAGAAGCTGACCCCGGAAGATAAGGCTTTGCTGCAGGTGAGTGGGACTCCAAAAATAGCAATATGTCACTATTAACCCCCTCCATGTTTCTGCTATGCTATGCTCTAGGTGAAGTCGATCGAGGAGGGAATGGACATGCTCGAATTGATCATCTACAGGAAGAAGAAGGCGGCCGAGGAGGCTGAAAAGATTGAAATTGAAAGTGTCCGAAGCTCAGGGATGGGGGGAAAGAAGAGAGGCTTCTTTTATCTGATCAGAAAGATAAAGCAATTTGTCACGAGCTTCAGCATGGTGAAGGCATTCAGGTGGCTTTGGAAGGTGGGAAAGAGGGGTGTGGTGGATTTGTACGGTGCCTTCAAGGAGGACTTTTTGAGGTTTAGCAACGACTTGGGAAGGAAGAAGCCAGGCTACAACTTTTATGGCAATATCATTGGAACGCAAATGATCATCATGATATATTTGACCTTCTTCATGCAAAGGGCCGACGCGTTGTTGAGCAGCTTCGGAGAAAACAGCATCAGCGGTCAGTACGTATTAATCCTTTTCTCCCACTTTGTTGTGATTGTTGTGGACAGGATCATCTTCCTCTTCAAGAGCATCAGATGCAAGATTTTATTGCAGCTCGTAACGATTGGTTGGGTGTTGGCTGTAATTCACACCGGTGCGTTGTACAGAAGTGCGCTGGCGGAAGGGCCGCGGCTGTTGATCTGGTACTTGCTGGAACTGGTCTACTTGTACTTCAGCAGCATGCAGATCTGCTACGGCTATCCGCCGTTTGTTGGCCAAAGCGTGCTGACCAGCAAGGTGCACTGGCTGCGAGGTCACTTGTTCGTGGCGTACCGAAGCATCCCATTCTTTTACGAGCTGTCGCTAATTTTAGATTGGGCGTGCACAGACACGACTTTGATGATAAGAGACTGGATCAAAGTTGAAGACGTGAACAGCAGTTTATTCGTCGTGGACTGCAACTTGCACTTTTTGAAGAAGGAGAACAGAAAAAAGGGAGAGAAACAACCAGCGGCCAGGAAGTTTTTCACCGGCACACTGGTATTTCTTTTGCTTTGCATAGTTGTTTGGTTGCCTCTGGCGCTCTTCAGCACGGGGAGTATTACCGGGGAGGACAGTGAGAATGAGGTGACCACCGCAATGATGAGCATTGGCATGAAGAGGTGAGTGTTGCGGAGACCCAATAATCCCACCCATCAACACAATCCAACACAATGCAACAACACATTCAACCAGGTTCCCCGATCTGTACCGCGTTGAGTACGAGAAGAATGTTTCAAAGCTATTCTCAGACGACCAATGGAGCGAACTGCTCACCTCGTACGATGAAGTTGCGCAGCTCAGCGCGAGCGAGAAGGCAAAGTACATGAACGAGGTTCAAAAAATCAAAATGTATCCAACGAGCGGCGAAATTTGGCCAATTAGCCCGCCAAGCAAACAAAAAGTGGTCGAGCTGAGTGGTGCCGGGGGCGAGAAGGGGGACATTATCTTCACCGTGTCAACTACTTTTGTTCTGAAAAGCAGGTTCGCGGAGAACGAAAGAACGGTCGTGACTGAGACGAAGCTGAGCGAAACCGAGAAGAAAGCGTTCAACAGCGTTTTGACCAAGACGAATTCTAGCTTCACGATCCACGGCCTGATACCGAGGTTTTACAGGTGAGCGAGCGGAGCGAGGGGGGGGGGTTGTGGTGACAAGAAGAGCAAAATTTAACCCTTTCAATTAATTCGCTCAACGCAGACTGAGCACCAGCGAAAGCTCGAAACCTATGCACGATAATGACTGGGGCAGCTGCAGGTTGAGCATGGACAGTGAGAGCGAAGGGGGAAAGAGCGAATGGTGGAACATAAACTGCTGCGAAGGAGAGGGAAAGGGAGGGTGCTTGGACGGTCCAAAGTTTTTTACAATCAGCGCGAAGATTACAATAGGAAGCTTGCTGGAAGGCTACAGGTGAGCGAGCGAAGCGAGCGAGCCTTTTGGAAGACGAGAATATACAACTAACACCCCTCCCTTGGTTTCATTAAAAATGAGCAGTATCGTTGGGTTGTACATTCTGCTGATTGGGAGTGTGGCGAGTGTAGTGAGGGCTGGCTTCATCAATACGCAAATCAAGATCTTGTATGAAGACATGCCACGAGTCGACGTTTTGAGGGAGCTGCTGAACCAGCTGTACTGGGCGAGGATGCACGGAGATTTGCATTTAGAGGAGGAAATCTTTCGCGAGCTTATTGACATCTATAGAGTTCCAAGCGAGATTTTCAAGAGGGTCGGTGTCTATAGGCACTGGTTTCATGAAGACGAAGATGTCGAGAGCGAAAGAGGCAAGCGGACGGAAATGCTCAACAGGGATTTGAAGAAGTTTGATGATTGAGCTTTTGAGAAAGTTAAATTTTTTTTTTGATTTTTTTTACTTTTTTTGAGAATTTCTCAACTGAAAACGCTCACTCGAGTGGAACTACGGAATAAAACTATAAACACAACTCAAACGTTCACGTGATGGACGAAGCCCAAATTGAAAAATTGAAAGGAAAATCCAAACAATGCTTTGCAACATTCTGGATCCTTGTTTTTGTTTGGATCTTCTTCTCCTTCATCGACGTGAACCGCCCTCCGAACAACACGGCCAATCTCAAGATCAGCATCTTGAAAACTCTCCCAATATTGACCATGTTCGCTAATGGTGTTTCTCGCGCGAATGCTCATGGCTGGACAACTTTTTATAAGTTCACGGCCTTGAGTTTTCTACTTCATGGAGCAGGTGACTTTCTCCTGGGCGAGGACTTCTTCAAGATTGGCTTAGGTGCATTTCTGGTGGCCCACCTTATGAACATAAAGGCTTTCAACGCCAACGCAAACGCAGAAGTGAAGGAGAAGCTTCCGTTCCCCGGACACCAAAGATACTATTTGCCTTTCTTGGTCGTCCTGATCATAGCTTTGGCATTTCTTTTTGCCGTGGCAAGGACCGATGAAGAAACCGGAGAGAATCTGGGCATCGCGGACTCGATAATTATGACAATTGCTGTCCCTATTTACGGGACAGTGCTGGCGTCGTGCCTGTGGCGTTCGTACCATCGGCGCGACAAATGTGACGCGAAAACAGAAAGCGCCGATATGTGGAAGCGGGTGATGATTGGATATTGTATTTATGCAGTTTCTGATACACTGATCGCGGTGGATAAGTTTTCCACGGCAGTCGGGGAGCCGCAGCGTACAATCATTGTTATGACGAGTTACTGGGGCGGGCAGTGGCTAATCACCTGTGCTGGCGACGTGGAGCATCCAGCGTCCAACCTTTTCTTTGGAGGTTTGAAGATTGGAGCGTCACCCGAGGGGGGTGAGGCCGCATAGAGGTTAAATATAATATAAAAATATAAAAAAAAATATCAAAATACCATAGCTCCGTGCGTTAGTTAAAAACCGCCAAATTCGCTCTTGTGGTGGGAGAGAAGAAACCTGTTGTTGCTTCTTGACACGTGAGGTCCTTCAACTTAATAGGAACTTTTTTTTTTAGTTTCTTTCGAGTTTTTGGTGAAAACATTATGGCCGTAGGGGAGGTGAGATGGATGGGTTTGTGGACTGGCGCGGGGGCTGGGGAAGGCTTTTGGGCAGTTCCAAATTTTTTGGGGGATTTGGAAAGGGAAGGGGAAGAACCAATGTAGGCATTGGCCGCATTTGAAGCATCCGCGAAGCACTCACGAAGACGATCACAATCAACCGACTTCTGGTAAGTTCGGTTGTCACTCGCGTTCTCGTCGTTCTCGTTGTTCTCACTGAACGTGAGGGCCTCAAGAGCAAGGAGACACTCGTCTTCCGTCATGGAAGTAGAGGCGGAGACACCCGAAACTTGCATCACCTCCTTCTTGGCAGAATTCACAATGTTCTTCATCACCTCGTTCTTCTTCATAGAGGTAGAAGAAGGCGCTACGCACTTCGTAGAAGTATTTATTGACGAAGAAGGTGCCTTGCACTTCGCGAGCTCATCTATCAGGGAAATAGTCTTCTGGTTGGCCTTGATTGAGTTGGTCTTCGCCAGTGACTGGAGATCTTTTCTTGACATCGTCGAGAGGAACTCTTTTGTATAGAAAAGCATATTCTGGCTTGAGATGTAATTGGTGGGGAGTAGTTGCGTAGATAAATCGATCAAAAACCCACTAAAGTGGAGAGAAATTCAATGCAAATCCAAAATAAAAATAACGTGTCTTTGGCACCTTGGAAAATTCAAATTCTTTCACCTTCTCAAAATATTCCGCTCATGAACGCTGTAAAAACAGTGGCCGTTACTGGATCAACTGGCTACATTGGTTCGTTTGTTGTGGCTGAACTCTTGGCCCGAGGCTACAACGTGAACGCCCCTGTCCGAGGTGGCTCACAGAACCCAAACAAAACAAAACACCTTCTTCAACTTCCCAACGCATCAAACTTGAGAGTGTTCGATGGGGGCGATCTATCTGTTCCCGGGTCTTTCGACAGCGCTTTTCTTTCAGCTGATGCGGTGATACACACGGCGGCGGAGGTGGTGCTTGGAAAGGAGCAATCGATCATTACAGCCTCTGTAGAGGGCACGAGGAACGTTCTATCGTCGGTTGACAAGGCTCCCACAGTGAAGAGGTTCGTGCAAACGAGCTCAGTGGCAGCTATTCAGCGTTATGACAAACCTCTTGATTATGTTTTCACCGAAACTGACTTCAACGACTGGTCAACTGTTGAGCGCGGAGACGCATACGGCGTTGCGAAAACCACCGCCGAGAGACTTGTTGTTTCTCACTTTGAGCAAACTCCTGACCGATTTTGCGTTGCCTTGAACCCGGGAGTGGTTATAGGACCGGTTTTCACGAAACAGCACACGAAGGCAAGTCCCGTGTTTTTGCGTGAGATTGTTTTCAACAACAAGGTTATGAACTTTCCTTCTACTTATGTTGACGTTAGAGACGTGGCCATTGGCCACGTGAACGCCATGGAGAAGTTGCCAGCCGTGAACGGACAAAGGTGAGTGAGCGAGCAGCAAGCGAAGCGAGCCGCGAGCGAAGAAGCAAGCTAGTCACAACAAGTGTATTTGGTGTTGCTGGCTAAAACTAATCATATTCTCCTCGTTTCGCTCGTCGCAGGTTCATTCTGTGCAATGACGCGGGCTGTTTGGAGAAGGGCGCGATCGACCTCGCCAAGATTGCGACCCCGCTGTTCCCAAACTTTTCAATGAAAGTAAGCCCAAAGGTGAGTGAGCGAAGCGAGCGAGCCTTGAGGAAGACGAGCATAATCGCGATGGATCTCGCGAAATGGCTGCACACACAATGGCTACATCCACTACTGATCTAACATTATTCCACTCAATTCGTTTGGCTCGCTTGGTTCGCTCGGCGCAGTACCCAGAAAATATCATGTCAATTGCGCGACCTCTGTCCCGGCTGCCGCTCTTCGGGGGAATGATTATGAGTGAAGTGGAGCGGCTAGGTCAGAGCGTCCCAATTCACTTCTCGAATGCGGCTGCTAGGGACACGTTGGGGGTGAATTTTCGTCCTTTGGACGAGACTGTTAAGGAAGGAATAGAGAGCATGGTGAGCTTGGATTTGGTCAAGCTCACGAGCAAATTATAGAAATAGAATGTAGAAAATAAAAATGACTCAAGTGGCAACGTTTATACTGATATTTTGTAAAGCCAAACAATTATAAACTTGGTTTTTTGTAAATTTTATACAGACAAAACTAAAGTCCTCTCTCCCGCCACAATCTATCGACATCTTCTAAATACCCTCCCCTCACTTCAATAGCCTCCTGCCCCTCCAGCTGCCTGAAGCCCACCCCCCCCTCAATCCCGTCATCGTCCCAAAAGTGGCTCAGGATCCCCGTCGTCGCGTGAACCATCTTGGCCTCCAGCGCCCCAAACCCGACCTTCCCCTTGTTGTACGTTTCAAACCCACCCAGGTAATTGTACTCGTAGCCCAAATCGTGCACCTCGAAGCTGTGCTTGTACGCCATCGCGTTGAAGAAGCCCTGATCGCCGTAGAGCTGCATATGCCGAGCGAAGAAGGTGCGAGATGACGCGTTCGCATTTTTAAAGAAGCAAGAGTGGGTTAGTCGTCGTCGCTTCGCACTGCTTCTGTCACAAGGCTCGCTCGCTCACCTCCTGCCTGGTGGAGAAACTTGGGGCGTCAATGCCGTCGAACAGTGACATGTGCACGTCGCTCAGGAGCAGGATTCCGCTGTTGAAGACTCTGCTGCTGGGGGTGAGGCCAGCGCCGCTACTAACGTTGTAGTAGCCGCACATCTCCCTGACCTGCCTCTCGTTCTCCTCCTTACCGAACATCCCATCGGTCTGAACCGTCGCCCCAATGTTCTCCACCGCCACGATCTCAAACAGGTCTCTCGCATCCCCTCGAATCAGCACCGTGTCGTCCACAAGTAGAACCCGCTCGTATTCGTCCAGCGCGTCCCTCAGGGCTGCGATTTTCGAAAGCATCGCGCAGTCCCTGAAGTCCATGGCCATTTCCGCCCTGAGGAGATTTCGGGGAAGGTTGAGGAGGTGGGAGCACTGGGGGGAGTGGGTGAGGTGGAGCAGCGTGGAGTTGGTTCTAAGGGCGTAGGACTGCATTCTGGAGAGGGAGAGGGGAACCCATGGGCGGGAAAGGTGAGGGAGGGAGGGGGACGCGATCGTCAGGGACAGGATCGCTCTTTTTCGTTTTGTTTTCGTTTTTGTTTTTGCGCAAGTGGAAGAGTGCGGCTTGGGAGTGGAATTAGGCACTTCGATGGTGAAGTCCTCCCTCTTCACTTCACCCACGAGCTCATTACCGGGGTAGCTCTCCAACCAGACATACAAGCTGTACGAACCCTCGAAGACATCGTCCAAAGTCACAAACTTTGAGGAGTGGAAGGCTTCCCAAGCGTAGCAGTTCAATGATTTTGTAAGCTGCGTAGGTTGGGAAGACGAATCTGATGCAAGGGTGAAGTTCAATCTGGCGCAAATTGAAAGCTTGTTTGTATCTAGAGAGGTTTGGTGAAGGGAAGTTGTTGTGGTGTATCTTAGTGTTTTGGGGCTGTCTTTTGGTTGGGTGAGGATTACTTCAAAGTTAAAAGCCCTTAATTGGGGGAGCAAGAGGAGCAGAACCTGCAATATTGCAGCTTGCATCGGTGTGTTGTTTTATTGTAATTCTTATTTTACAAACAGGTGCAAAGCTCGCGAGTCTAATGGCTAATGTCTAAATTACGATGGCGCTCGCTCAAAACGCGAAAGATAGTCGACCCGGAGAGTTTCAGAGGTGCCTCTTGAAAACTACTCTTCAATTTTCTCTTCACGAAGAAGATATCTTAAAGAATATAAACACGATAAAGGTTACTATTACATCCGAAGACGAGAGTTTGCACCCCAAGGAAATATCAACCAGCAACTCACAAAAACAGCAACAACAACCTCCATACCGTCGAAACCTACTCCATCAATTTGCCAAAGAGAATTTCTAAACGGTTGTTCTATAATTTTCACCGGCAGGGTTGGAGGCAAGGAGAGAGAGAGGCTTGCTTCCGGCTGGCTTTCAAACCAATGACGAAATTCGCCAAAATTAAATTTAATCTACCACATAGATCTGCAATTCCCCCCTCGTCCCCCCCTTGCTCTCGCTACTGCTCATCCTCGTCGAACTGCTACTATCCATCTGATCGTTCTCTATGCTCATCATCTGCAGATTGTTCATGAGTATTTCCTCCTTTGTTCTCCTCCCATCATCATAATAGACCTTTTTCAAAACGAATATCCCCTCCCCGTCCCACCACCCCCCAACGTCCCCATTCCACCGGCTCTCAACAACAATCTCAGCGAGAATCTCGTAATCTCCCATGTGATTCAAAATGCCCTTCCTCGTCCCATCTCTAACCCTCCTCTGGTTGAAGTCGTCAACAACGACAATGACCTCGTCGTCAAGAAGGTCCTTGTACTTCCCCAGCGCCATCTCGTGGTCCTCCTCCGAGTGAGGACCATCGTAAAAATAAAAGTTGAACTTATTCTCGACAGTTTCCTTCCCCATCGCCCTCCTCACCTTCTCCTCATCCCAGCAGTCACTCTCAACAAAAGTGAAGTTATTTCCCCTCCACCTCTCGTCAGGAATGAAATTCTCCAAATTTCTCAGCAGAGTTATCTTGTTCGATCCCTTCGTCTCCGCTGTCTCGAACTCGGCGAAGTTATCTACGGCAACTGCCCTCGACACGAACCGACTGTTACCACCGCCCAGAACGCTCAGCAGCGTTGATCCCTTGAACGTTCCCACCTCCAAGTACCTCAGATTTGGAATATTTGGGACGTTGTTGTTGGTGGTGTCGGCGGCAGACGAGAACGCGTGCATCATGTGCCTAATATTCTCACTCGCGAACCCTTCGATATCCTCGATTATCTCCCGTGGGATCATCGACTGTCGATTCTTCCCGGCGTTTACGGCGTTTAAACTCGCTCGAACAAGGCCGTGCTGTGCGCCACCACCGTAATGATCATCCCGACGAACGACAGCTCTAATACTGTTCCCCCCGACCATGTTCTGAAACGCGTCCGCGCCGTCCCGCCTCTCTGAAAGTATCTCTCCCCCCCTATCAATGACACGGAACCCCCCGAGAGTAACCCCCGAGGCCGCAAGACGGTCTGTGTGGGGGGAGGAAATAGTTTCTCCGGGGCGGAGGGTGGCAAGACCGACGGATTCGACGGAGGACTGCAAAATTGTGAGTGAGTGTGTGAGTGAGTGTAAGTAGTGAGTTGAGCAAGTGGCGAGTTTGAATAAAAAGTAAAGCGGAGCGTAAAGCCGCTGCAACCTAGATATGTTTGTCGCGCTGCGGATCGCTCGCTCCCTCCCTCACGGATTGATTGCGAGGTCTTCCTCGCGGCAATGCCTTGTCGCTCTGCGGCTCGCTTCGCTCACCTGGGAGGAGGTTGAGAGCTGGAGGAGGCCGGGGAGGTGGGAGGAAAGGGCGAGGAGGGAGGGAAGGCACGGGGTGCAGGGATTGGGGGATCCGGTGAGGAGATTTTCGAGTGTTTCTATTGTTTTTAATTTTGGTTTTTGTTCTGGTTTTAGCTCTGCTTCCAATTCGAACTCTAGCTCTTGCTCTAGCTCTTGCTCTTGCTCTTGCTCTAGCTCTACCTCTAGCTTTAGCTCTAATTCTAGTTCGGGATCGTTGAGAAGGTGGGAGTGAACCGTCCCGTTGACCGTACACCCGCAAGTCCAGAACCCCCCCCCTCCCCCTCCCCCTCCCCCTCCCCCCTCATCGCCATTGCCATTGCCATCGCCATCCCCCCAAATCATACTCGCCCCCAACCCTCTTTTCGCACTCCCAAGGAGATGCCCCCTAATCCCCTCCCACTGCCCCCCCCCACCCCCCTTGTCACCCCCCCCGCCGTTAAACTCCACCGTCCAAGTTTTCCTCAGCTGGGCGAGGTTTTCCCTCGAGAAGCTCGCGGGAGAGAGGTTCGTGAAGCGGAGGACGGGGGAGGCCGTGGGGAGGGAGGGGTGAGGGGTGGCGAGGAGCCACAAATATTTTGTGAGGCCGGACGTTGAGTAGGAGAGGGAGGCGAGGGGGAGGAGGGGGGAGGAGCCGTTCACGTTTCCGTTCCCGTTTCCGTTCCCGTTTCTGAGGCGGGATCGGATCTCGAGGTCCCCGAGGGACTTCAGCGAGGAGGAGAGGGCGTAGACGGAGGAGAGGGAGAGGCCGTAGGGGAGGGCGGCGCGGAGGGCGAGGAGGTCGGGGTTCTGGAGGGAGGGGGAGTAGGGGATTAGGACTTCGAGGCCGTCAAAGTCCACTGAGAGAGAGGTTGTGATTGGGAGGGAGGAAGGGGGAGAGGAGGGGGTGGGGAGAAGAATTATGTCGAGGGTTGAGGGAGGGGGTTGAGACTGGGAGGGATGAAGGAGGAATAGAACGAGGATGGCAAAGCGAAGGTGAACATGACTGCGGAAGTTGATTTTAGTCACCATGATAGCTTATAATATCTATTTCGACTCTATAATATAATAGTGGTTGAGGGGGGGGAACTGGTTACTGCAAATATCATCCTCCACTTAAGATATAATCAAGAAATTTAAGACAAGAGAACGTGAAGAAAAAACAAACAAACAAACAAACACTCGTCCATGACGCTGGTGGACAATGAAAATATGGATCAAGTCCTTCTCAAGCACGAAGACGACCGATCCAACCGGCGATCATTGAAAAGGCAATCAACCTCCCGTCGAAACTTCACAGCGACAGGTGTTGCAGATAAAACTGAAGAACTCAACATCCTCGAAGCGGAAATCAGGCTCTTGGAGGATTCCTACGAGGCCGGGGAAGTGGGGGATGATGAGCTGTACTATTCTGAGGTAAGAAAAGCGGCGGTTTTGAAGCAAGATTTGGTGTATCTTCTTCTCGTAAGTGTTTGTGAAGATGGTAAAAAACTTAGAGATAATATCGCCGCCGAGCACAAGGCCCAACTTGCTGAGCAGGGAAAGCAGCATTCCGACTTGATCAAGATGTTGTTCGCAGAGCACCAGCAAAAAATTGACGCCAAGCTAGACAGCGCGTTGGAGACCCTCGCCGCCTCAAATTCAAATTCCTTCCCCCATCTTCTCGAGGCGGAACAAGCTCCGAGCATTAACTCATCAAGCGTGTTCTCAACGAATTCTTCGTGGTCCAAGATTCCCCACGTAAAGCCCACAACTGCACCATCATCATCCACCGCCACATTATCTTTCTCTACTTCTCAATATCAATATCAAAAGCCTGCTTCAATCTTCAAAATTCAAAATCGAAAAAGAACTGTGTCCAATAGAAAACGAACTCCAGCAGCACAAACACAAGAGCCAAGACCCGACTGGGACCAGTCATCGGTGATTTTACCCAAAGTAGCTGCCCCCCTAAGCCGAAGGTGTAGAACAAAATTAGTGTGAACTCCAAAAATTTATGTTAGGTAACGTAAAATTTCATTTCGAAAGCTTCGGCAACCACTCATTCACCCAGAATCTCTCGAACCTCTCCATTGCCTCCGCGCAGACCTTACTCCCTCCCGCGTAGCTCATCCTAATCCTCCTCCCCCCCCGATCCGTGCTCGGATCCTCAAAATCTCGCCCGTCGCAAATGGCAACGTGCTCGGTCTCCAAAAAATCCCTGCAGAACTCAATGCTCGTCAGCCCCTTTTCGAAACTGATGAAAGGGCTAATGTCCATGTAAATGTAAAACGCGCCGTCCGCGGGCGCAACATCGCTGATTCCGACCCTTTCTAAGCTCTCGAGAATCAGATCGCGAGCCTGAAGCGAAGCGAAGCGATAGCGAGACCAAATACGAATTGAGTGGAATAATGTTAGTGGGCGGATGCAGCCATTCATGGTTGCCATTTCATTAGGCTCACCTTTTTGTATTCCTTGACGTTTTCTTCCAGCTCCTCGGTCGTGTCCTCGTCCCAGCAAAGCAGCCCGCCGTTCTGGCTAAGAGTGGGCGCGTTGATGAACAAGTTCTGCTGGAGCGCGTTGGTGTTCGAAACGAGTTCAGGAGGAACGACGAGCCACCCCAGCCTCCAGCCGCTCATACTGTAGTACTTGGAAAAACTGTTGATGACAATCGCGCTCTTGCTGAACGAGAGCGCGGTCGCCTCCCCCTTCGACTTGTCGTAGACGATTCCGTGGTAAATCTCGTCGCTGATAAACCTTATCTCATTCTCGTGACAAACCTTGCAGAGGTGCTCCAGCTCCTCTCGGGAAAGCATGCTGCCAGTTGGATTGGAGGGGGACGACAAGATCAAACCGTTCAAGGGCTTCAAGCCCAGCTCCTTGCGCTCGTCGATGCGCTTCTGCAGCAGCTCGCCGGTGATCTTGTACTGCGCCGAGCGAAGAAGATGAGAAGCGGTTAGTTTAGTTTTTGTTTAGTTTAGTTAGTTTAGTTTAGTTTAGTTTAGTTTAGTTAGAAGTGGCCCGCATTCTCGTCTCTCTCTCCCCCCCCCCCCCGCTCCGATCACACTCACCTCCGAGTTGATCTCAATCGTGTCAACATTTATTTCGCACGTTTGGCAGATGTTCCGGTAACAAGGGTAGCCACTGGAAGCCACCGCTATAGTGTCGTCGCGATCAAATGCTCCCAAAAAAGTCAGCATGAAGCCGGCAGAAGAACCGGTGGTGACGACGATCTGGTCGGTCGAAAGGGAACTTGGATCTATTTTGTACTTGTCAACATAGTGGTCTTTGATTTTTTGCTGCAGCTGCGGAAGGCCAAAGGCATTGGTGTAGCCGATCTTGTTGGTGGAAAGGGTTGTTTGAGCTTTCTTTATCACGGTGGAAGGAGCGCTCGTCATGGGCTGGCCAACCTCAAGATGGAGCATAGGGAGCTTGTTGGGGGAATCGGGGAGGGTCGATTCAATCTCGTTGGCACGATTCAGAATGTCCATCACTTTGAACGAGGCTATCGATCCACGGGAGGAACCGGTGTTGAATGAGGCGAGAGAAGTGGGGGATGTGGGGGTGGTGCTCAAGGAGATGAATGAAATTGGGGTAAATGATAGCGAGGTCTGTGAAGTGAAAAAACACGAAAGGAAAAGCAAACATGATGTATGCATGGAAGGAAAATCGTGGTGTGTATTCTCTATGAAACTATGAAAAGCTATGCAAAGCTTTTTGCAATTTTACTTTTGTCAATGGAACAATGCTTTGAAAATTGGGTCTCTCTCCAGCATATGCTATAGCATAGCACGTGAGGTGAATCTCCCAAAAAGTCCCTCTAAAAGCTAATAACGAATCTCAAACCTATACCCAGCACTTCAATTAGCCCAATTCTCGTACCTGTCCCAAAATAGCCATAATCAGCCATCTCTCCTTCAATGAATTCAAAAGCTTCCAATGAGCACCACGAGTGGCTCAAGAATCGTGATTGGTCCGCGGTTCAAGGAGCCATGTATCACCCAAATCGGGACGATGATTTGCTAGTGAGAAAGTACAAGGAGAGAGATGAGCATGGACGACTGCCACATCATTGGCTCGCAGCGAAAGCTCAGACACACACACATGCTCTTGCCAGTGTGGGCGTGCAGTCGATTAACTTCAATCTACAGGCCCTCACCACACGAGACAATAAAGGCGAAACACCCATCGACATTGCCCGTAGGAGTGGAGCCTGTGCTGAGATCATCGGCTTGCTCTCCCTCACTCCCGAGGAAGCTCGTTCGTTGGATTGGGATGGGATGGCCCGCTTGTACGCACCAGTGGCTTATTGGTGGAATGAGATGTTTATATGGATCAACTCACGATCGTGGGCAGACTGTCACAAGTGGATCAACCAGCACGATGACGAGTTGGTGCGTGAAGTGCTCAAATACTACAATTCTGATAATCTTCTAGAGGTTGCTTGCAATAGCCAGGTATACAGCGACTCCCTCATGTTTCTTGCTCTTCGAATGATCCATCGGAACCCACTTTCCCTTACCGATACCGACCTGGGTGGCTACACGGCCCTCCAGTTTGCCGAGTCTACCCAATTCAATGCGTGCAACGAAATCCGAAACGTCCTCCGCCTCACCCCCGAGTACATCTCCTCCACCCCCTTCCCTACCCTCTCCCGTAGATTCCTCCCCAAACAGTTCGTCCCCGTAGTTCCAGGATCTCCTGGCTTTTGTCGAGTCGGGGTTGTCCTCGGCGAAGAGGCGTCGGATGAACGCACGATTGGGTGCGGTTTCGGTTCCGGTGGCGACCACAGCCATCTGAATGTAATGGTGT
>BRYC01000107.1:89520-108415 GCA_030267985.1 Parmales sp. scaly parma | reverse complement strand
GGGGGGGGGAGGCTGAGGCTGAGGCTGAGGCTGATGCAGAGGCTGAGGCTGAGGCTGATGCAGAGGCAGAGGCTGAGGCTGATTATGATGAGGGGGGGGGTGGGGGGGTGTAGAGGGGGACGTAGATGGCTTGATGGGAGACCCTTTATTATCGTAAAAAATAGACCTGTAGTAAAAAATACAAAACAATCTTCATTATCAAATTACGCCATCTTTGAATCTTTCAATTCCAGCTGGAGAGATACAACAAATATGATCCAAATCCCGAAACGCATCGTTATAGTCTAGACAAAAGCCGACTACGAACTCATCAGGAACCGAGAACCCCACATAATCAGCAACGAACTTAATGTCGCTGTCCTCGCGGCGCTTCTCGAGAAGGCTAGCAACTCTAAGACTCTTGGGCTTGGATTCCTCAAGAAGCGGCGCGAGGAGCGCCATGGTCCTGCCCGTGTCAACGATGTCCTCGCAGAGAACAACGTGCCTACCAAGAAGCTTGGAGGTGTCGAGGCCGGAGATTTTTACTTCTCCTGTGGTTGACGTGCCGGCGTAGGATTTGGCGCGAACGAAATCGAAGGTGAAGGGGACGTTGTTGCTCGTTGATTCGTGGCAAGATTTCAGGGCGTTTTGGAGGTCGTTGAAGAAGTGGAATCCTCCTTTGAGCACACAGACCAGGTGGAGAGTCTCAGTTGGATTGTCAGCACGAATGGAACGAGCCAAACTTGCGATACGATCTATTATCAAACCGTGAGGAATCAGAATAGTTCGAACGTCGGATTTGTAGTGGTTTGGGATGTGAAAGTCGGAAGTTGGAAGCATCATTTCTGAGGTGATCTTGATTGGCTCGAAATGGCGAGCTATCCCAGTGCAACTCGAGATTCTTGGGGCCACCACCATCGTAATGATTTAGAGCTGTGAAAAGTACTAAAGTTCAAACCATTAAAAATTTCTATTTCACGATAACGTGCCTCACGCAACTAAATAATGCTCCCAACGCCCTCCCCTGTCGCGGACCGGCGATCATCAAAATTGATGGTGTACGGTGTGGACAAAAACATGTCCACTTACGACATAATAAAGTTAATGGTTCGGGCAATTGAGCGTGAAACGTCCTCTCCCAAACTCTTTGGCAAAATAGTGGCGAATCCTGATTTAAACGAGTCATGTTTGACGTTCTCGGACGCTTCCGATCCCTCCCCCTCCGCCCCCCCCCTTCTGTCAATTTACCGTGCCCAAAAGCCCCCCAACAAGTCCTGGTTCAACTGCACGTTGCTGTCCGACTCGGACGCCGCGCTCTTCACCAGCATCCTCCAGGGAAAATATGGGAAGGAGTCGTGGTCTGAAACATTTGACATCAAGGTCAAGAACGACCCCAATCCCAAACCCAATCCAAATTCCGCTTCCGAAGATGCAAATCCCGCTTCCGAACCAGAGCCAGAAGGCCCTCCACCCCCCCCAGCAACCCCTGACGAGATCCGCACGACCCTCACCCCATTCTGGTCCAAGCCCTACGCCGACCAGCTCACCCTCAAGGAGATCCAAATGAAGCGGCAGTGCGCCCTGAAGCTAACGAAGGATTGCCGGGCGGCTTTCGACAAGAGAATTCGGGAGTTGAAGAAATCTGGGGGGGGTGGAAAGAAGCGGAAGAAGGGGGATGACGATACTGCCAACGCTAACGCTGCCCCCCCCCTCGTGATGCCCCAGTGGGTCCAGAAACCTTCCAAGGAGACAACGAGTGCTAAATTTTCTTCTCCAGGGAATTCCACCGACGTCGCGGCGATCATCAAGAGGATCGTTCCTTCTCCGGTCCAAGCTCATTACCGAAACAAGTGCGAGTTCACGTTCGGGCAAACTTCAACGCTCAGAAACGGGTGCGGCTTCAAGGCGAGCGGGTGGCAGGGTGGAGTGAGCTCTCCGATTCACTGCTTGAACGTGCCGCCTGAGATGGTTGCCGTGTGCGAGGCCGTGAATAATGTCGTGGGGAGGGAAAGTGCGCCCAAGGAAATTGGTGCCTACAAGCCGGGTGTTCACAGCGGGGTGTGGAGGCAGTGCACAGTGAGATTTTCCGAGAGGACGGGTCAGTGCATGGTGGTGCTTTTGCATGCTCCGCACGTTGGCGGGATTGGCAACAATACCATTGACGAGAAGCTTTGGCAAGCTGAGAAGCAGCTCTTGGTCACCGCTCTTCAATCGATAGACTTTATTGTCGCAACCACCTCAATCGAATCCCGACGATCCCCAGATTATGCCTCCGTCCTTGAAGCAGTCACCCTTTCCCATGACGAGCAGCAAAAAATCCGAATGGAGAAGAAGCTCGCGAGGAACGAAAAGTGGGCTCCAACCCCAGTAAACAACCAGCAAGTAACGCAGCGTTCGATTGAAGAAGGCTCCAATCCGACCGTTAAGGTCACCAGCATTTTCTTCCAGGAGTTCAGCGGGATGAGCATCCCCCCTCCCGAGGCCCCCGTTCAGCTGGCTTTCGGTAACCCGTGGATGGAGGAGGTGAGCGTACAGCCACCCACATCCACTACTAAACCAACTCACTCAATACTTTTGACTCTCCTTCATTCATTTTGCTTTTGCTTTATTAAAAATGCGCCTCGCTTCGCTCGGTGTAGGTATTGTGCGGTTGCACCTTCCGGGTGTCCCCCGGGGCTTTCTTCCAGGTCAACACCCTCGGTGCCGAAAAACTCTACTCAAAGGTTATCGACGTGCTCCGCGAAGCCAAGTCCAAGAACCCAAAGCGGAAAACAATCATGTTCGACGTTTGCTGCGGTACCGGAACGATTGGAATTACCTGCCTGAAGAAAGGTGTTGTCGACAAGGTTGTTGGGATCGACATTTCCCTCCCTGCCATCATTGATGCGCGGAAGAATGCGGAGTTGAACGGCTACACGTGTGTGTGTGGGGGGGAGGGCGAGGGCAAGGAGGGCGATACATCGGGTGATGTAAAATACATCGCGAAGAAGGCCGAAGAGGCGATGAAGCAGGTGAGCGAGCGAAGCGAGCGAGCCTTTTGGGAAAACGAGCATACTCGCATTCTCGCATTCTCGCGATGAAGTGCGCGAAATGGCTACAAACATAATGGCTACATCCACTACTAAGCTAACATTATTCCACCCAATTCGTTTGGCTCACTTCACTCGTTTCGCTCGTCCTTCATTAAAAATGCGAACAATTTCGCTTCGCTCGGCGCAGGAAATTTACGACATTAGAGGAATGCAGATGAAAGCTGCAGCCGAAGGGGGGGAGCAGATCGACGTGATTGCGGTTGTCGACCCGGCGCGCGACGGCCTCCACATCGAGGTGATTCGGTGCTTGAGGAAGTTCGTGAGCGTGACGAAATTGGTGTACGTAAGCTGTAACCCCACCAAATCTTTGGTGAGGGACGCGACCCTTTTGTGCGGGCCGGGGAGCAATAACATGAAGGGAGATAGCTTCAGGCCGACTTTGGGAGTTCCCGTTGACATGTTTCCGCAGACGGACCATTGCGAAATGGTCATGGTTTTCGAGAGGGGTCAGAGGGGGGCGGAGGTGGATGTGGATGTGGAGGTGGAGGTGGAGGTGGAGGTGGGGGTGGAGGTGGAAGGGGAGGAGAAGAACAAGAACCCGGAACTGGTGAAAAAAATTGAGGAAACTTTAAAGAAGCCGGAAAAACGCCGGCGGACACGCGAGGAAGACGGGTAAACACACACAACTTTTGTACTTTCTCTACTTTCAATTTACCTCAACCAAATCAATCCCCCCCTCTGCCTGTGAGTACGCACTCAAAAACCTCTCCGCTTTTTTAGCAAATGTCTCCCAGGTCATTGCTCCGTCGCTACCCAGATATGATGCGAGCCTGTTCAACTTGTTGGCGCTCGTTCTCCATATTTCTCCAAGACTGATCCAACCCTCGCCACTCTTAACATTCGCCGAGTGCAAAATTTCTGCCAAAATCAGCTCGTCCAGTGGTTCAACTTTGAATAAAAAATTCAAATTCTTTGGTACGGCGATAACCTCCACAACAAGATTTTTCCCCCCCTCGATACCAATAACCTCCTTCAAATCGCCCGTGAAGCTGCTGGAGCTTCCAGAGCTTCCAACCTCCACCTCTCTCTTTCTGTTTGCTTCCTTCTCCATGTGGATGGATCTCTCGATGTTCAAGAGGATGTGCCTCGAAGATTCTTTGACTCTTACTTTCGTCGTATCCTTCAGTTCTCTTTTGTTGGTGTTGTTGTTGTTGTTGTTGTTGTTGTTGTTGTTGTTGTTGTTGTTGTTGTTGTTGTTGTTGTCCAAAATTAGGTTGACGAGGTCTAATCGCGTCTTGTCCCCAATGTTGCTGTCGTTCCCAACGATTGATCTAAGTTCTCTCAGTTTTTGCAAAACCACGTCTCCCTCCCCCTCCTTCTCTCCATCCGTCCCCCCCTCTCCATCCCCCGTTCCCCCCTCGTCACAAAAGTAATGGTAGCCGCCAGCAAACTCCAGCAAGTTACTCTCCAGCACTTTTTTTGTTTTTCTTGCAACACTTGAAATTCTTCCCGCCGCTATACTCTCTGTGCATTTCCATGAAGAGCTGGTTCATGACGATAAGCATGTCCGGACGCTCGAGAATTAGCCCGTTCACGCAATTTTGTCTCGCTCTGTCTGCCATGAAAACTCCCAGCCCGTACCTCAGCTCGCTGAATTTTTCGCCCCCGCCCAGCATCATGTTGTACATGCTTCTGCTAACTTGCAACGGGACGACGCAGTCATACACGTAAAAGTTGTTGCTAAAAGCTCTGTCCGGTATGACAGTTTTGACGCTTTCAACCGCCCAAAGATAGGCCTTTTCGTGCATAAGCTTGTTGGTGTAGAGTTTGCTGAGTTCAATTTTGCAGTCTACTCGTTCGACATCGTGCTCAATGCACTTCAAGTACCACTTTTCGCTGTCCTCAAAATTTGTAAGTAGGAACTGGTTGTTGTAGCCGAGCCACCTGTAGCCGCTCCACGTCAGCTCGTCCAAGACCGTCGAGTTTTGAACCGGGTACAGCGTAACGAGCTTTTCCAGGTAATCCACGCACAGCGTGGCGAGCTGCGCCGAGCGAAGCGAGGCACATTTTTAATGGAGCAGGGGGAAGGCGAGCGAGCCAAAAAAATGAGAATAATGTTAGTTTAGTAGTGGCTCGTATATATTTCTCGTCTTCATCAAGGCTCGCTCGCTTCGATCGCTCACCTGCAAGTTCTCGCCGGTCAGCTGTTTTGACGGGTTCAACAGGGGGGAGTAGAAATCGCTGGCAGCCTCGACCAAGGCGCAGTGCGCAACGCCCAAGTAGTAAAGCGTGTGCTGCGAGTCCTTGTACCTCGGGTCGTTTTGCTCTCGCTTGAGCAAGTCGAGGTCGAACAAGAATCGCGTGTAGCTTCGCGAAGCGCTCTTCGTCACCTCCTTCGCCTCGTTGTGACCAACTGTTTGGTGCCACGATTGAGTTGATTCGACCTCGGAAACCTCCCAAGGCAGCGTGAGCTGCTGTTGAGCCCACGGTCCGCCATTGTTGGGAAAACGCAGAAATTCGTGCACATAAAAATCGAAGTACAAACCTTGCTGGTGTCTCATGAGCCAATTGCAGTTTCTCGTTGTGATCCCGGACCGATCCCAAATCTGGAGTCGAGCGAAGCGCACGAATTGAGGGGTAATTTTAGTAGTGGATGTTGGTGGCTGGCTGGCTGGCTGGCTGGCTGGCTGTAGTAGCCATGAGCCGTCATTATCCCCTTCCAATATCGCTCACCTTAAATTGGTACCCATTGAACAGAGGATCCGCCAGCAAACTCTTGTCCATTCGGTCAACGTCGTGCGGCTTCCAGTCAGGGTCGCCAACCAAAACGTGCGTAATGTGAGGAAACACCTTCCAAGCTTCTTCAAAAACAAGGGTTCGAGAATTGCCGAAGCCATCAAACTTGTAGCTGAAGACGTGCACTGGAGTGTGGCTTGGGATTACATCCTGAAGCGCCACCAGAGTGTCATCAACTGTTCGTGAATCAACGGCAATCACATACGCATCAAAAAACGACTTCCAGAGTGGGAAATTACCTCGGATATTGTTGGCTTCATCTCGTACCATGAACAGTCCCGCTACTGAAACAGGTGCAACATTTGCACCAAGTCTGCTTATCGACAGAAGTGCCTGGATGATAAAGAGCATCATTTTAATTTACTGCGGCGTGAAGTGTAAGGTTTAAAAAGATTTTTTTTCATTTTTTTTTCATTTTTTTTAATTTTTTCAAAATACCAAAAATACCAAAAACCAACTGGGATGATGGTACATGGTTCTCTTGATCACAACAATGATGACGAGGGGCATGCGGAGCACCCTGATTGCGGAGCAAAATGGGACGGAGAATTCGCTTGCCTAAATTTAGAGGGACAAGCCTTCCCACTTGCAATGCTCGTGACGGCTCTGGTTTTCTTTGCGTTGGTTGCTGAAAGTGTTATCCACCGGGCTGTTCATGTAGCTAGCAGCGATCGCTTCTGGCGGAATTTTGTTGCGGCTATGCTGGCAGAACTGTCCATGCTTGGTTTAATTTCGTTCACTCTCTTTGGCGTGTCGCAATCAACGTCTCTTAGTGAAGATTCTGTGCTCTTGATCGAGTTCGTGCATCTGACGATATTCTTAATGATGATAATTTACTATTCTCTCATTGGAATCTTGGCTTTAGCTACTAAGAAGGTTTTGACACAGCTACGCGAAAACGAGAAAGACTTGCCGAAGTTTAATTTGGTGGCCTGTATTTCGGATTTGCGGCAAATTCAGGAAAAGCGAGAGGCAAGATGGTGGTTCATTTTGTTTCCCTTTGGCTGCAACGGAGAGCTGGAAAAGAAGATGTTCAAATCCATATACATGCTTACGAGGCATTACTTCCTGGTGTCGCAGGGTCTGCCGACCGACCTTCCTTTCGACTTTGCGGAGTATACCGATCGCTGTACGAGTGCGCTCTGCGTAAAGATGGTTCAAGTCGGATGGCGCATGTGGACATTTCTCCTGACCTTCGTCATCCTGTCAGGTTCGATCTCCTACTACTTTGACTTTGTTAATGACACAAGGTCTGATTCGAAAGACATCTGGCTCAAGCACGTTACTGATAACTCCAACTATTTCTGGTCATTGTTCATCATCGTGTGGACGCTGTTTGTCTTCAATGGCATTATTTGGGCGCGAGTTGAGCGTTCTCGGGCGAAGCTCGTGCTGCTCTCGGCAAAGAGAGAGATGGAGAATGAAAACCAAGCGAACGACGCCGGCGGGGTAGATCACGAAGGAGACTTTGAAACAAGGAACACAACTGAAAAGCGCAGTACTGTGTACAGCGAGAAGAATAATATCGATGCCATTGGCACCCCGGTTTCAATAATGAAATCTCCTTCGGGAAAGTCCCCCCTCGCCAGCAACCACAAAATTAACTTCAGTCACGGTCAAAGTCGCCATGGAAGCAGCCACCATGGAAGCAGCCACCACGGCGGCAGCACCATCGGTCACACAAGCCACCAAACGCACGCGTCGTCACAACAACATCACCACGACGACGAGCTCGAGAAAACGGAGCGGACCATAAAGGAAACTCTCTGTCCGCATTTCGCAGAGGTCGACGCGTGGAGGAAATGCTTCCCGCTCGTCGCACCAGAACTCCCGCTGAGAACGTTTCAGGCTGTCTTGATGTTCTTCTCGCTTTTCCTCGCACTCAGTCTCCTGATCTTCTTACATATTGATCCGCTTTACTTTGAGTTTGCGATTCTCCAGCCCTTTGCTTACATTTATTTTTTTGGCCTCCAGCAGCTGCCCTATTACGCTACTTTAAGGTTCTTTGGTCCGTCTCTCGCGAAAAACTCATTGGTTGACGACCTAATTTGGGACGCTCAAGAACTGCAGGTGAATGAGCGAAGCGAGCGAGCCTTTTGGAAGACTCGCGATGGGTCTCGCGAAATATATTAAACTAACCCACTCAATTCGTTTGGCCCGCTTGGTTCGCTCGTGCTTCATTAAAAATGCGCCTCGCTTCGCTCGGCGCAGTGGGAGGAGCTGCAGAGGCGCAGGTACGGCGAAGGGGGCGATGACGAGCACGATCACGAGAACGAGAACGATGGAGAGGGAGCGAAGAAAAATGATGGTGGTTGTGGCGAAGAGGAGGATTTTCAAACCGAGCCATCTTTGGCAATTCGACCGACGCAACTGGTTATTGGCGAAGATTCGGACCGCATGACTGCCGCTAGCGGCAGCACTGCCAGAGGGGGGGTGAGCACCTTAGAGGAGCCGCTGCTGCGGAACTGGGAGGGGGGTGAAGAGCGACGACGGGCCGCAATGTCGCCGGTAGATGTTGGAACCAGGCGTGTGAAAAGCCCCAAGAGGGAAATTGACGACCACGACCAGCTCGGTGATTTGCTAAGGGGTTGGGGGGGGGGCGAAGAAAATCAGCATCGAGCTGCTCATAGGAATAGTCTCGGGGGAGGTTTTTTTGGGGGGGGGAGGAACACAATTGGGGGGGCGAACTATCGAAATTCCCTTGGTCGGAACTCGCTCAGAAACGTTCCGCGCAACAGTTTTCGTCCGACTTCGGTGTTCCGACCTAGTATGACGAGTTACGTGACCAATAGAGGGACAATCGGAAGAGTGTCGTTTTCCAACGTCAGCGAAAACGATATGTCCATGGCGAGTGGGCGATGTTCGCGAAGTTCCGTCACACTAGTTGACGCTCTGCGAGTGAGCGGGCTCCGCAGTTCGACGGGAAATTCGTTAATAGACATTAGTGATGGGGGTGATGGTGCGGGGGCGGGGACTTGGAGAGAAAGTAAAGGAGAAAAGGTCAACATTAAGAAATCCAAAAGCGAATCTATGCTCTTCACACCGAAAACAGATGCTAGGCTAGACAGGATTATATCGGATGAGTCGCACCATCCGAAAAATATCTACGATGGGGTGGATTCAGCTAATGAATCGATATACATCAGTCGAGAGAACCTCAAGAGCATTTACATGATTGGTGAACACGGAAAGAAAAGGAAGGAAAATTATCTGTCAATGGACAACAACGTGGACATCTATAACTCGCGAGCGATGCTGGAGGACATATTCAAATTGCTGAACGGCATGGGGACTGGGCTGTTTGTCCGGCTCGCTCTTTTCAGAGTTGTTGTATTTGTCCTATTTGTTGTGTTGTTGATTTTCACTAACTGTAGAGTGAATCCCGTGAACAGCATGGGCGTGCCACACCCGCAGTGCATTTGGCTCGATGTTGTTTAATAAGAAAATGAAACTAAAAAAGTTTGTTTCTATTAAGCGTGAAATATCTCCAGTGAGGTTCCAATCACACACACCTGAAAACCGTGCAGTTTCGCAAGCTGGGCGAACCCCTCGGTTTCAACTGAATGATTTGAGTTGGAAAATTGCCTGTCGAGTGTTCGGTGGATCAGAAAAAATATGTTGCCGCGTCTTTGCCAATTAAGTCGTATTAAGTCGTTCAGATGCACACGCCTCAAATTGTTACTATTAATATAGCCCTCGAATACAGGTTGATCGGGGGGAAGAAGAGCCTGTTTTTGTAAGCTTTCAGGATGATTAAATATCTTGCGATTTAATGCGTTTTGGAACTACGACATCGCCATCGAAAGCTTCTAAAATCTTGAACGATCGTGGGAGGGAAAGTGTCTAGATCCGAGTCTGATAAGATATGCAACACTAAAAAAGAGAAGAAGAAGAAAACTAGGCAAAATTTTGTTATTCGTTTTGTTCTTGGTATTCTTGCTATTCTTGCTATTCTTGTTACTAAGGCAGCAGTACGTAGACTAGGTTCTTTGGGATGGAGGAACAGGAGAAATAAAATAAATGTCGAAAAAATAAAAAATCAAAGCACATTTGAGGATTTGATGCAAAAAAGGAAAAAAAATGCACAACAGCAAGTAATAAATTATCACAGTGTGAGTCCATTGATTGATTGATCCTTTGTCCAGCTGTAAGCATGTGCCCCGAACAAGCATCCTAACACTATCATTCCCCTTCCTGACAGTTGACCGAGCAAATCGCCATTGCTGACAAGAGACAAATAATAACTCCCCTATAACTCCCTTTCGCCCTGCTTCTCCCTAGATTATATTGTTAACGCAACATGGGAAACTGTGGATCCAGTGCCGAAGACAAGGCTGAAGCCCGCAAGTCCAAGCAGATTGCCTTGGAGATGCAGGAAGCTAACCAGAAGGAGCAAGAGAAAATCAAGGTATGTTTTTTTCGGATATTTTGGTGTTGTGGGCCCCCAAGTGTTGTAATTCTTGTCTTGGGCGCCAAGTTTACGCTACTACTGCCTCCACCGAACTTTTTGACAACTTTTTTGGTCCTTGCGCCCCTCCCCCAATGTTCCGTCATTCACTATCGCCTTTTCCCTTTCCCTCCCACTAACGAAAAAAAAATCGACCTTACCCCCCCCCCCCCTCACCCTCCCCAACAAAACACACAGCTCTTGCTTCTTGGAGCCGGAGAATCCGGTAAATCGACAATTTTTAAACAAATGAGAGTTTTATATGGAGCCCCTTTGACAGATGAAGAAAAACGACAAGTGACACCCGTTGTGTACTCCAACACTATCACATCCATGAAGATGTTGACCGAGTAAGTGTTTGTTTTTGTTTGCGACAAGAAGCCGAGGAGGTTAACTAACTCGTCCCCCCCTCCCCCTTTCACCCCCCTTTCACCCCTTCCCTCTCACATCATCATCATCATCATCATTACACAGAGCCTGTACAGACATGGGATACGAGGGAGAAGTGAAACCCGAGAACAAGGCGGCGTTCGAGATGGTCTCCAAGGCTGACGACAACGGTGAAATTGACATTCCGCTCGGAAATGCGCTCAAGGAGCTTTGGGAGGATCCTGGAATTCTAATGGCGTGGAAGAGGAGGGCAGAGTTCCAAATTGTTGAGTCTGTGAAAGCCTATTTCCGGGAACTTGACCGCATCATGCAGCCTGACTACGTTGCTACCCAGCAAGATATGCTTTTGGCGCGTGTGCGGACTTCAGGAATCGTAACAGAGAAATATGTCATCGATGGGTCTCCTTTCGAGATGTACGATGTCGGAGGGCAGAGAAACGAGCGAAAGAAGTGGATACATTGCTTCGACGATGTGACCGCTGTCATTTTTGTCGCGGCTCTTAGCGAGTACGATCAGGTATTATTTGAAGATGCCAGCACCAACAGGATGGACGAAGCTATTGGGCTATTCGAGGAAATCTGCAACAACAGGTACTTCGAGTCCTCATCAATGATCCTTTTCTTGAATAAACGCGATCTCTTCGAAGAGAAAATCCTCGTCGTCGACATCAAGACTGTGGAGAGTTACAAAGATTTTGATGCCGAGTTCGGCAGCAAAGAATACTATGAGGCGGGCTGCAAGTTTTTCCTGGACAAATTTTTGGCTGTCAACACCAACGACGAACGTGTGATCTATCACCATATCACCTGCGCCACCGACAGTCAGAACGTCCAAGTTGTGTTCAACGCCTGCAAGGACATCATCCTGCGCGGCAACTTGAAGGACAGTGGGTTCATGGATTAGAACGAATAAAATGTGAGGAGGATGAGAAGGGGGGAGGGGGGGAGGGGCGAAAAGTAATGTGTGAAAGAGTTGTATTTTCTTGGTAATATAAATGATGTCCAATTTAAACAACAAATTTCATACTATACTATTTTTGAGCCCAGACTTTGTTGCGTTATTGACGCAAAACACATTTTAGCCAGAGCAAATTGTTTTGACAAATTTTTGCCTATTGACGTTAAACCCCTCCAGTAAGTTTTCTATAACACACTTATAACACTTACTGCACCAACTGTAAAAATTCGACAAACGTCAGCATGAAATTCTCATCAGTTCTTTCAACTATGTCGATTGGCTCGAAATTTGCCTTAGCCCCTCGTAGAGTGATAATCGAGGGGCAGTCCTTCGTTGATGCAACTACGAAGGCTAACGTCGTTCTCAACGGTCCCAAGTAAGTTTACCAATTTGATAAACGCCGACAATTTTCTTTTGACTAACAACCGACATGATTAGCATCGTTGTTAAAGGCCCTCCCCACCTCCCTGAAGTTGCTGGAGATGCGATCTGCGTTGACAACACTGAGGGCGACTGCGCCGCGGATGGTTCATGCACGTCTTGCACCACCTTCAACCAATTTGATGTGGACCACATTAAGGAAATGGGATGGAACACTATCCGCCTTGGGATAACTTGGGCTGGCGCTCAAACCGAAGCGGGGGATGCCCTGAATGCTGACTTCCTGCGTCGCCTCCACGCGATACTCGACATGACTGATGCAAGTGGGCTGAATGTATTTTTGAACAACCACGGCGACATGGTTGGCTCAGCCAATTGTGGCAATGGATTGCCAATGTGGATTTCCCAGGCAGCCTCGCCGAAGAAGATCGGGAAGCAGCTCACGACTGGTCTGCCTTACTCTCTAGTCATGGACGTGAAGGACGTTGGCAACTATGACCACTGCGGCTCGAACGCTGACATGTGGGCTGCGCATTCTGGCGATCCCAATTACAACTTGTTGAATGAATGCTGCGTCGCGATGAACGCTGGTAGCAACCAACCCAACCTTGCGTTCTCGGAGCTTGCCCAGGATACCATGAACTACATCCAGAAGAAGGGAGCGGGAAGGGATGCTTTTGTGAAGTATATGAGGCTGATTGCTGAGGCTGTTGCCGACCACCCCTCTGTGTTTGCGCTCGAGCCTATGAACGAACCCATGAGTATCAAACGAGGTGACATGTTCGACACGTGGCGAGCAATCACCGAGTCTGTTAATGCCGTTATCCCGGACCTGGCCGTTGCGGTCGCCGACGTTGGTGAGGGTGGCATTATTCCCAGTTGGCTCACGAAAATTGACAATGTTGACATAAGCCACGACGATATTAAGTGGATGCAGGCTTCGAAAACAACTTTCTACGCCTGGCACTGGTACGGAAACCCGTCGAGCACAGCCGACACGATCCATAATGTCAAGGCGATTATGAAGGATTGGGACGTTCCCTCCTTGCTCACAGAGTTCATGAGCTGTGACATTTGGCACGCTGTTGAGGACGCGGGAATCGGCTACAGTTATTGGCACTACAGTGCGTACTGCAATACTGGCGCCAACTTTGGCAACAAAAAGGTCCCTGATGAGACCTTTGGGGCTTGTATTCTGGGCTGGGGCGGAGGGAACCCTAGCAAGACCTGTCCGAGGACCGCGCTTCGGGGCGCCGAGGGCGACGGTCTCAGCGAAAGGGAGAAAAGCTTTGAGAAGGAGAAAGCTATTTTTCCGAGTTATAGTGAGATAGTTGATATTTGGAGCCAACATGGCAAAGAGAGATCGGCGGAGTTGTTGTCTCTAGCCTGAGTTATAAAAATCTGCCAGAAAATTTTCATCCCCAAAAATTTTATATTATGTTTCTCTCGCGATTATAGAATTTGTAACATATCTGGTACAGTATCTTTGTTGCTGTTGTTGTTGTTGTTGTTATTGTTATTGTTGTTGTTGTTTTTGCTGTTCTATTGTCATTTTCAACCTGAATTATTTGTTCTCCTCCTTCTCCTTCTCCTTCTCCTTACTCTCTCCATCAGTCGCCTCACTCTCGCTACCACTGTCGCTATCGCTGTCACTTTCGCCATCTCCATTCGCCACCTTAATTACTCCAGCTTCTGCCAATTTTCTTATCTGCTCTATTGCAAACATTGCGTCCGTTGGGCTGCTCCCAAGCTCCAGTATGCTCCCGTTCGTGTTGACGAAACTCCTGCCCTTGTTCGAGTTCAAGGTTTTGATTGTCATCGCCTCCTCGCTCGCCTCGGCACTAAAGCTCCTCAGCCTCACCATTTCCCTCGGTGCGTTCTGCTTTGTCACGCTCAACGTTCCTCTCCTCATTAAGCTCCCCTTCTTCACGTAGCCGGTGCTGTTCTTCCTAGAATTGTAGTCTTTGCTGCCGCCGGATGAATCCTCGTTCTTGCCGAACATGTTCGTGGCCAGACCCGCGACCAGATCGTCGTCCTCGTCGTCTTCAAAGGTGTGCCTCACGTTGCCATTTCGCGTCACCAGAGCGTTAACGAACTTATCCTTGCCCTCGGCGGTCATGTAACTGCAGACTTGGTCCAAATTGTCCTTGCTGAGCAAGTAAAGCTCGGCCATACTCTTCGCCTGACTTGTTTCTTGCCTAACCCCGCTCAGGCTCGTGACGCAGCTCTCTCCGAAGTGGTTGCCGATCCTGTACAGGTTTCCAATCGCCTCCGCCTTTCTCTTCGCTCGCTCGTTGGCCGCCTTGCCCGCCTCGTCCAGAACGGATAGATCCTTGGGAAGAACAATTCTCACCAGACCGCTGCCGATGAAGTAAATGTCCCAGCCAATGTCTCCTGCCTCGTAGATTGTGCTCTGGGGCGGAGCAGTCTGCGTATCGAACAGGTGAGCAATGCGCTTCCGCGTGATCAAACTGCGCTCGTCCAAAATTGCAACCTTCTTGATTACCTCACAAACGACCGCGTAGCTCAACTCGAGCTGCAGAGGCCGCGGCAAAATTGTCATGACAGCCTTTTCGTCTAGAATTTGGGACTTTTTCCACCTGTGCTTGTGATGCAGCAGAATTGCGGTCTGTAAATTACTCGGCAGCTTCCTGTACTTCATGTAATCTTGGAGCTTCTGCATCTTCAACTTGAACGCGTTGGGGCCGCTCGTGTCGTTGTGCGACAAGAACGCCGAGAAGGAACCGATGATTCCTGCAAAGATGCAGGCTCCGGACAGCACGACGACGTTCTCGTATACGGTCTCGATTGGAGTCTGAGGGGCAATGTCCCCGTAGCCAACTGTGCTGATAGTCGTAATGACGAAGAAGAAGGCCCTGAAGTAGCAGCTGCTGATCGAGTAGCCGTTCACGGCGGAGCAAATGTCGTGCTCACCCTTTTCGGGGTCCCACCTCGCCAGGCATTTGTCCGGAAAATCGTCGTTCGCCTGGGGACAGTCCTGGGTGGCCCAAGTCCTCTCCTCATCGCGCTCGAGGTAGCGGTGGATAATGAACCACACGCACGCGAACCAGTGGTTCAGCAGCAAGTAGTACACCCACATCCTCGCGAGCAAGCTGCTCGCCGCCGGGATTCGGATGTTCCACAGCGACAAGTAGTGGTTCACCTTGGTGAAGTAGCCGGGAAGCCGCAGTACCCTAATGAAGTGAACTAGCCGAAGAACGAAAATGTAACTGAGGTCGATCTTCAAGACCAACAGTTCCAACGGCAAGCAGCTGATCAAGTCCGGAATCATCCAGTGACCCCAGTAGTACTTCTTGATTGCGTCAGCGTCGCTCGTAACCACGCCGTTTAGGATAAAGGGGAAGCAGTAGTACTTGAAGTAGATGTCCACTATGAAAAATGCGTCCATGACGAAATCTGGGTACGTCCACTTGACCGCAAACCGCACGGTATCGGGGTCGTCCAGAACAAACGCCACTCGCAGCAAGATGGTGATTGCGTAACTAACTGTGAAGAAGGTCCTGAACATATCCCAAATGGCGCGGAAATTGGAGTTGGGCATGAAAATTCTCCTGATCTTTCTCTTCTGGACCATGGTCCCATCCCTCGAGTCAATAAGTTTGTTCAACTTCGTTCCTTGCTGGCTAGACGCCTTCAAATTCGCCGCAACTGCGCTGTTCCGGCGCTTGTTGCTGTCTGCGATCTTAGTAAAGACGTCCAACATCCTGCTCAGGTCGAACTCTCTCTGCCTTAGCTCGTCGTCCAAATCTTTCTTTTCCAGCTGGTATACCTCGCAGAATTCCTTGGCCCTGATGGTGGCCCCCCTCTTCTGCTTGAAGAACAAGGCAGTCTCCCCGAAGAAGCTTCCCTTTGTCAGCGTGGCGAAGATGGTCCTGCCGTCACCGCTGATCACCTCCACGGAGCCTCTTTCCAAAAAGAACATCTCCTGGCCCATGTCGTTGAACTGAATCAGGTGGTCGCCCATGCTGAACATGAGCGTCTTCAAGCACAATGCCAAAGCCTTGATAATCTCGCTGGAGCAAAAGTCGAAGAAGGGGCACTCCTTAATGTATGACAACTTCTGGTGATCGCTGATGGCCATCTGAAGCGTGTGGGGTAGTTCCACGATGAAGGCGCCCTCGTTGGTGATTCCGGAGTGGGCCGTCCACAAATATGTCATGAAGTGGTCAACCCTGTCCTGCAGGTCTTGGTCGACCTTGTGCATGTACATGAAGTGCTTGATGTCGTCAGCCCGCTTCACAAAATCCGAGGAGTCCGTCTGCAGGTTCGCCACGATGTTGGCTACGGAACCGATAATGGTTGCATTTACCGTCACACCGAGAATCATTAATATGAAGGCGTATAGGGTTTCGTACGAGGTCGCGGGGACGACGTCCCCGATGACCACTACGACCAGAGTGGGCAAGGCCCAGTTGAAGCTCCTCAAGTACTGCTCTCCTGGGTTTCCGCCGTCCAAGCCCACCTTGTTGTCCTCCATTTGCTTCTGAATCCAAGTTTCGCCCCACCTGCACTCGCCGTAAGCGTTCCCAAAGGTGAGTAGCGTTGTGTTCTCTCGAGTGGAATTGGTGGCCAGTATGCAGGCCTCCTCGCTTTGCTTGCTGCTCGCAATCGTGTAGAAGCCGCAAGCGGCCCAGTGGGCGACCAGAACGACGCCGGATATGAGCTTTGTCATCTCAATGGGCTGCATTGGAATGTTCGTTTCCTCCAGGGCGCGGGTGATGTCCGCCAGCGCTCCGAAAATTCTGCTCAGCCGGATCAGCTTGGGGAGTCGAGTGTAGGCAAGAATGAGAAGCTGGGTCTCGGGGTCGCCCGTGAAGAGTAGGCAAAGCACGTCGAGCGGGAACATTGTGACGAAATCGAGCTTGAAGTACCCGTTGAAGTAATGGTTGCGAACTTTGATCCGATCCGAAACGAGCTCGCCCTCCTCGACGAAGCTAAACTCGTACATGTTGAGGTAAACGTCAACGACGAAGAGCGCGTCGAGGAGCCAGTCGACCGTGTAGGTTTCAATGTTGCCGCCAAAGCTGAGCCGGTACGGAATTGAGAAGGCGTTGTAAACGCAAATGACAAGAATGAGGAAATTCCAAAAGTGCCGAAGCTTGTGGTCGGGTTTGAACCTCGCCTGGAGCAGCCTTGTTCCCTCTTTTTCTTCGAAGCTGTTGGTGATCGAGCCTTCCATCCTCTGGATGCACTTGGGGCGATCTAGGAAGTTCCTTTCCACGGCTGTGTTCTGTATCTGGATTACGTGGAGACCGTCCTGGACGAGGGCCGTGATGTCCCTTCTCTCCTTGGGTAGATAGGCCCCCATAACCTCGTTGAAGTCGTCCTTGCCAAGAATGAAACAATCGCAGTATGAGAGGGCAGTAACAGTGGCCATTCTCACGGTTGCTCCGAGCAGGCACGACTCCCCGAAGAAGTCGCCCTCTGAGAGGACGGTGAAGGAGATGGTTTTGTCCTCCGACGTGACTATGCACTTTCCTCTCTCGATCAAGTACATCTCCTTGCCAACTTCTCCCGCCGTGATCAACTCATCCTTTGGGAGGAAGACTCTTGGCTTCAACACCGAAACTAGGTACTGCTGCATACCCTCGTCGCAGTTCTCGAAGAAGGGAATTCCCTGCAAAGCATCGCCGTTGACGCACATGGCTACTCGCTGTTGCAAGGGTCCCGGGAGTTCGCTTATGATCTCCACCTCGTCCACGCCGCCTTGGCGGCTCCAAAGGTAATCGTAGTACCGCAGAATTTTGTCCATGAGCTCATCCGGAAAGTCCGATTTCTGCATGTAGTTTCGAACCTTGTAGATCTTTCCGCGGTGCATCGTCCCCGACTGGTTCAAGTTCCCCATGTAGGCGGCGAGCCCGCCGACAATGGCTGGAATCACGAGCCCGCCGAACAGAATGATGATGGTGGCAAAGGTGGTTTCGAAATCGTTAGTCGGAATGATGTCCCCGTAGCCGACAGTGCTCATCGCAACGATGGCCCAGTAGATGCTTCTCAAGTAACCCGCCGTGATGCCTCCGAAGTCATCGTGCTTTATATTGAAGGTGGAGTTGTCCTCGTCCGCCTCCCGCCAGTGCGAGTATTCGTTGTCAGGGTAGCTGACCAGCTCGTTGCTCGCGTCTGCGCACATGTACCAGAGGCACCCCACCCAGTGACAGATTGAAATAAGACCGAACTGGAATTTGATGACACGCCGGGCTGCCTGGTCCATGTTGTACTTCGAGTCGTCTAGCGTCTTCTCCACGATGACCAAGTACTTCCAAATTTTGGTTATTCGAAGCATCTTCGTGACCCGGAACGCATTGTTATAGCGGGGTCCGAAGTAGAACCCAAGAAGATCGATGGGCAAGCCGGCAATTACCTCTCTCAAGAAGCTGTGCTTTGCGAAGAAGTTCTTGCGGATTCGTGAAATGCTGTAAATAACGATCCCCTCCTCCACGTACATGAAGAACGAAGAGTCGAAGATAAGGTCCACAAGGAACAAAAAATCAATCACGTAGCCGAAAATCAGTTGGTAGCCCATGTACCAGAAGTCGTGGTCCTGCACCGATATCATTAGGCTGAGCGGAATCGAAAAAATTAGGTAGACGACCCCCAGCAACATGAAAGCCGACCAAACTTTTCGAAATTTCGAATTTGGCACAAAGTTCCTTGTGATCTTTGTCAACTTCAAATCGTCCTCTCCGGTGCCAAACATCTTGTTTGCTTTCGAGGCTGATCTTGCCTGCTTCTCCGCGATGCCTTCCATAAATGCTATCTGGGTTGCTTCGCACTGAGAGTTGACAATTCTTTGGAAATCTTCAGTCGGAAGTAAAAATATTTCGCAGTAGGTTTTCGATCGGAGTAGGTTCTTGCACACTGTTCTCTGGAATAGAGATTCTGGGGGGGGGG
>BRYC01000107.1:74908-89444 GCA_030267985.1 Parmales sp. scaly parma | reverse complement strand
GGGGGGGGAGTTAGTCAAGAATTTGAGCACAAATTTCTGTTAGTCTTATCACGCACCTTCGGCAAACCTATCGAACTTCTGTAGCTTGCGCTCGACATTTTTGCCATTCATAAGCTCGCACTCTCCGCGGGCAATCAGTAAAACACCTTTAACTTGTTCTCCAGATCTAAGAATTTCATCGTTGGGGGAGTAAATGTTGGATTCGATGCAGTCCGTTAGCGCATTTAGCAGCGCGTTGTTGGCCTTTCGGAGAACGGGAAGGGAAGAAATTAGATCTCGGGACATAAAATTGGCAATCTGTAGCTGAATAGACTTGGGGAGCTCGCTCAGGAACTCCACCTCGTCAGCACCTCGTAACAGGTCCCATTGATAGTCGTAAAACGCTGTTATTCGTCTTTGTAGCTGGGAAGGAAGTCGGCGGTAAACCATGAACATTTTCAAACTGTCCATTTTCAGTTGGAAATTTGTTCTTGCCGCGTCAATGTTGGTTACGAGCAGTTGCAAATTGGCAATCGCCATTGTTGTTATTAAAGCTCCAATGTACATGGAGATGATACACCAGATAGTTTCTGGTATCGTCAAGGGGACTATGTCGCCAAATCCGGTTGTTATCTGGGGTGTGGTGGGGCGGGGGGGGGAGAGGGGGGGGAGAGGGGGGAAAGGGGGGTGTTAGAAAGAGAATTTCCTTTTTAAACGAAAAACAAATCCAAGTCAAAATTTGTTTTTGCGCAGCCTCTTCTCACCATCGTAATGTAGGCCCAGTATAGGCTCCGAATGTAGCGACCGTTCAGCTCTTTCTCGTAGGTTAAAATATAAAAACCGCAGTCCGACGGTTCCAGTTGGCAATCTGTAGCATTTGCCAACCCTTCCACGATGTACAAGCCGTCACTCTCTGGCCATGTCCGCGGTTCTCCCCGACGAGCGTAGTAGCTGCGTCGAGCAATATATTGAAGCAAGAGAGCAGCGAGCAAGCGAGCGGAACGAAACAAATCGACGTATATATCGAATCGAGTGAGGGGTTAGTTTGTTTTTTTGTGTAGTTTTGTGTAGATTTAAAAATCGCTCGCTTCGCTCACTTACAAGCCAACCATGTAAAAAATGCAACCGCACCAATGCCCGGCAAGCGCCATCCCCGCAAACAACAGAGCTGTTCGTTGAACTCCCATGTTCTTGAACATTCCTCGCTTCTCGAACCATGTCATGATGTCGAAAACATAGATCTTCAGGTAGGACATCCGAAGCGCCCGATTTAGCAAGAAATAAACCAAAAGCCCGGTCCGAACCTTGAAAATGAGCGCAGCCCACTCCAACGGAAATGTGGCAATGATCTCGAAGACAAAGGCAAAGGAGACAACTGATCCCCCTTCCGAATTATCCTCTTCCTTGGACGTTGGTTTGTTCTGCATTCGCACACTTCCGGCGATGTTATTCGAACTTCTCATCTCAATGATCTTCTTTTCGTCAATGGGGGTCACTTTTTGCGTCCGCCAAGTCCTATAGTTCAGGAATATCTCCATCGTGAAGAATGCCGTGCACACCAAATCAGTGAAAATGAACTTCATAAACTGGCTATTGATGTTGTAGTCTTGGAAGAACGCGGACCGCAGAGGCAAAGAGATTGCATACCACATGCAGGCAATGAACCGAATAAACAATCGCGATGAGCTGAACAACACTTTCATTCTCTCGCCAAAAGGCTGTTGCCCATTTATTTCACTCGTGCTCGACAAAACCTTGTTCCTCCAAAAGCATCTAACCATGTTTGGGGGGGGGGGGGTCCGGTCGGTGGTTATAGTGCTCTGTAGCTTGTAAAAACGAAGACGGAGTTGGGGGGGGAATTGGGGGGGCTTCCAAGGGCAGGAGGATTGGGAGGTTTTAGTTTTCGGTGTCGGGGCGGTATGGGATGAGAAGGGAAGTTGAAGTTTGTTTGTCTTTGTTTATTTGGGGATAAGAATTTGCTGATTGTGTACCGAGGAGGGAGGGAATAAAGATTTCCCTGTCCACGTTGTTATTAGCATGAGCACCCAAAACTAAATTGAAAAAAAAACGTCAAAGTAAATTTATCATATTAACGACCCATTCCAAAGCTGCTGGCCAGTCTTTCATTCTATTCATTCTTTCGAACAATGAAAGACAAAATTGTGTGTAACAAAAATCACAAAAATGTCTCTTTATTATATTCATTTCTACTTGCGTAAATTTCTACTTGCAGTTAACTTACCCACATTTTTATCTTTCAGATCTCTCAGGAGTGGCGAGAATTCTTGCAACGAGCAAGGAACCAGTCATCGGTGATTAGTCTTCGTTCACAAATGCTTGATGTTCGCCAGGCAGAGAGGAATTTCTATTCTGCACTGAACCATCCTCCAAAGAGAAAGAGGAAGAAAAAGGGGGGGGTGGGGGGGAAGTTATTGCTGCAAACGTTGTCTGTGGGTGTCATGACCACGACGAAGACCAACAACACACACACATTTGCGGACGTTGCGAAGCGCGCAATAATACACCAAGCTTTCAAGTTTGATGATTCTCCCGAGACAGAAATTTACAATGACGGTGATAATGACAGTGACAGCGTCCTGACGTTAGGCAATGTCAGTATGGTGAGCCAAGTGTCCATGATGAGCGCGTGCCACCTGTCTACAAACGTGATTTTGGCTCGAGCGATGACTCGTCTGGAGAAACGGATCGAGGTTAATGAGCAAAAGAAACAAATTATCGCCAATGATCGGCAAAAGCTGTTGTCGAGACTGAACGAGAAAAAATCGAGGCCAGCCCGGCTGAAGCTCGAGCGGCGAAAGATTAGTGCAATTCAAACTTGGCTTTCCGTCATTCAGATCGTCAACAACAAGCATATCTGGGAAGCAAATTTCCGGAGGAGGGTGAAGTTTCTGAAGACCTGCAAGCAAAAACACCAGTCAGCCATTTTTTTGCAGAGAGAATTGAAAACCTTGTTGTCAAATAAGCTTTGGAAGAAACATACTGAATTTTGGGCTAGAGTTTACCGGTCGCGGTGGGTATTTGAACTTGCCGTCAGGTGCTGGAGACGTCGCACGAGGTGAGCGAGCGAAGCGAGCGAGCCTTGATGAGGACGAGCATACTCGCGATGGATCTCGCGAAATTGCTGCAGACATGATGGCTGCATCCACTACTAAACTAAAATTATTCCACTCAATTCGTTTGCTCGGCATTGTTTGCTCGGCATAGCGTGGACAAAATAGCAACATTTTTGCGCGAACGTGCGGATATGTCAACTATAAGCATCATGGTGGCAAAGTTTTTGAAATCGGTGAGAAAGGTTCAAAAATTTGTGCGGGCATTCCTCGACTGCAACCGCGTGAGGATGTCGATTCTTTCCGGCATGTGGAACGAAGTCGAGGTGAAGTTCGAGAGCTTGCTTACCGCAAGAATGAAAGAAGCGAAACGAATGAAACCAGTTTTGGTTGATAAAACGTCCGACCTAAGCAGGGTTCTGCTCTCTGAGTATAACAACACGGTGAAAGCTTGGCAGGAGAGGAACGATGCGTTTGAGGAGCTGATGCAGGGGCAGAGAAGGAAAAAACACGTTGCAAACAATTTGATTGCGAGCCTACACCTGGTATTGTCGAAGCAGGATAGGATTACCGTGCTAGCTAAAATGCTAAGAACAGCGCGTAACAACCACGTCAAGAACATTACCCTGTGCATTCAACGCATAAACAGTGAGAGGAAAAAACGAGCCCTATCCCGATTTGACGTTTCCGATGTGACGAAGGTGTTGATGCTGGGAGACATGACGGGAGAAGTGCCCAAGCAACCTGAGCAAATCGAGGATGACAATCTCAGACCGTTTTTTCTCTTTTGGAGCGCGTTGAAAGAGCAACAGACGATTGATCAATTGTTCAACGTCACTTACAATGATAATAAATTTGGTGATCCAATTGAGGCTAATCAAAAGAGCCTGAACTCTAGGAAAGGGCTGGCAGTGGTTGCTGTGCCTAAGGTGCAGAAGAGGCGATACGCAGTTAGCATTGAAAAATTTGTCACCAGCAGTCCGGCAAAGATTTCTTCAAGTAAAACAGATGTGATGTTCTCAATTAGAGCGGAGAGCCAAAAAAAAACGGAGGACTTGGAGAATTCTAAAAAAGCTGTAATGAAAAGGCGGAAGAGGGAGAAGAGTGAAGGTCAATCAAGTGGGAATACGTTATATAGGGTGTGAAACATTGAGTGGTTTTAAATTAGCTTTTCTCTAAATCTCAGTTGTACAGAGTTGCAAAGAATCGCGAGAAGTTGATGACTATTCCGAACGGATATCCGATTAAACTCAGCACAAAGCATAGCAGGATTACCACAATCGGGTAAAGAAAAACCTCACTGTTTGTCAAGAAAGGCAGAGCTCGGTAGCCAAGGTGCGTTATGTAGCAATACCAGGAAAAGCCTGTTGCATACAAGACGTTGGCAAGCAGCAACGCTGTGAAACTCTTGCCAAGAACAACCGGCAGCAAGAAAAACTGCAGCACGTATAGCACCATGAACATTGGGAAGAACGCGTTGCAGTGAATGTCAAAGGCATAGAGCCACTCAACACTCTGCTTCACGCTGTGAGTGTGGTGCACCGTGAGCTTGCCACAAACGGCTCTATTTACTGTTGCAATAAGCATCCCGAAAAGTATGTAGTTTATAACTATTGCATGGAGCAGCACCATAAGAAAACCAAGCAAGGTGACCTGGAATGCAATCGAGAAACAAATTGAGGTCACAAACAACAGGAAAACTTGGATGACGACAAAGGCAGGATCGTCTCGAGCCCAGTGATTCTTTGTTTTCTTGCGGTAGTAGCTTGTCTTGTACACACGCTGAGGCTGCAGAGTGCACAAAGTCACCATCTGGTCGAAATTAGATTGCAAATCCATCTGATTAACGTCTAGTATTCTTCGAAGAAAGTAGGAATTGGGGGATGAGTTGGAAGCTCCGCCAATGTTGACAATTGGGAGCATGATAGGGGAGATAAAATTGTTTGTAATTTTTACCAATGCGAAATCTGAAATGAAAGAAATCCCAAAATTTGTTTTTGAGCAACCGCCTCCAGAATCCAGAATCCAGAGAATCCACTGAAAGATTCATGGAGGAGGAGGTGGAAAAAATGTCTTTTTCCCAAGAGTTTGCTACAATCACGACGAACAAAATGAATAAACGTAAAAAGCAATCTTCTCTCCCACCACCCAGCCTCACTGCCAGTAAGGTATCCTCCTTATCATTTCACCTGCTTGTTTCGATGTCGCAACGGGGGAATCCGGTTCTTTCCGCTATAACGAACGTTCCATATACGTTTATGGATTTGGTTCCCGATTTTGTGTTTGGAACAATCAACAACAACAGGGACACGGCTGATATCTCCTGCAGTGCTTGCGCACTTTTTCTTTCGTTAAAATTCCACCTGCTAACGCCCAACTACATTGTCTCCAGGGTGAACATGTTGAATCGTGACAGTAGATATACGAATGATTACACCGACGATGATTTGCTCAAGCAGAACAACAATGTTGCAATGACTACGAAAAAATTGAAATCTAAGATAATCCCTCGGGTCCTTCTTCTTCTCGTGGATAGGGACGACTACGCCACTGAGGTTTCGAAGCTCTCCACCTTCTGCCTCTCTCCTACCGTGAATCTCTCCCTTGTTTGTGCTTTTTCGCCGAAAGAGGTTGCTCGGTACTTGGAGGGGTTCAAGTTGTACGAGAGGAAAGGTCCCGAGATCATTAGCGGCATGGGAAAGGCTCTGGAGAGGAAAACGTTCGACGAAAGAGTAGAAAATGTTCTCAAGACTGTGAAGGGAATAAACAAGACCGACACGGCTCAGTTGAACAGCAGCTTTAAAAGCTTCAAAAATATTGCAACCGCATCCATCGAGGAGTTGAGTCTGATGGATGGGATGGGGGAGGTAAAAGTGAAGCGGCTCTTTGCTGCCATGAACCAACCTTTCGTCAATAAGAGTAGTTAGAGTTTTCGTTAACAGTTATTTTCAGCTTATTGCGTTTTTCCGGCGTGAATTTCTTTTCTTCTTTCCCCCCCCTGTAACACTAGGCTCTGGTTCTGTTGGCTCCGCCATCCGCTTCTTCTTGCTTTGGTCTCTTTTTTGCCAGAAATTGTCTGCGTCGGCCACCTCATTAGCGTCCGCGAAGACATCATCGTCTCCCCCTCCCCTCTCTTTCCTTTTTTTCTTCTTCAGTTGGTTGTTGTTTTTATTATCGTCGCTAAGGCTGTTATCGCTGTCCCCCTCCGAGTCCCCCTGCATATTGAAAAATTCGCTCTCCCCGTCATCCAATTCTTCCTCCTCCTCATCCTCAACCTCATCCTCGTCCTCGCTGTCCAACGACGCGTCGGCCAAGCTATCATCTGAATTGTCATCGAATCTGTCTCTGTCGTCAAATTTATCATCGGCATCCTCACTAGCATCCTCACTAGCATCCTCACTAGCATCCTCACCGTCACTACTACTGCTGCCCTCCGCACTTTCAAGTTCAAACTCGTCAAAATCCCCCTCCCCCTCCTCCTCCTCCATCTCCATCTCTCCATCCATCTCTCCCTCCTCGCCACTCTCGATAGAATCCAAATCCGACCACCCCGCCATGTCCACGTCTTCGCTGTCGAAGTTCGGAGTCCCCTTGCCTCCGTTCTGCATCAAGCCCTCGGCCAACTGCATGGCGAATTTCTCCTCCTCGTCGTCCTCGTCCCCGCCAACGTTGGCCCAATCGATGTCACCCAGCCTGTCTTTCACTTCAGCATCCTCGAGCGCGAGCTCCTCCTCGTCGACGTCTCCGTCCGAGTCCTTCTTCTGGCTCCTCACGCCCTTGATCACGTCCCTCTTCGCCTTGTCTGTGAAGAACTTGTAGAAAAACTGCTCGTTGTCGCCGACGTTTTGCTGCTCCAAGAACTTTGCGTCGTTAACAGCGACGGCTGACGCCGCGGCCAAGCCCCTGCCCCCGCTCCTTCTCTCTGCCACGCTCTCGTTCAGCTTGAAGCTCTTCTTAAGCTTGTCTTTGGATTTGGGATTTCTAAAGGCGAACCGGTCCAAAAAGTTAATCAACGTGAAATCGCGAAGCGGATCACCCTGGTAAACAATGCGGTGGTCATCCTCCGACAACAAGGAAGATGAGAACTTGGCCACGGAGGGGTGGAAGTGGTTCGTCAGGAGGCTTGCCTCCCACAAGCTGCCAATTTCGTTGTTTTCCCCAAACGCAGCGGCCGGCTCCCTCTTGACCGCGTCGAACTCGTTCGTGTTGTTCTTCTCGATTGCCTCGATGAGTTCAGGCCTCACCTTGATCACCTCGCTGAGCAAGAACAGCGATCCGCCCGGCACGGCTGAAGTTGCGTGCAAGCTCATTAGCAAGAGTCTCTTGGCAAACGCGCAAAGGCGCGGCAGGGACCGATCGACCTTCATGGCCTTGTAAATAAGGTTAAAGAACATTGTGGTGTTCTTCCCGATGAACATTGTGGGTTCGCTCAGTTTCGAGTATAGGGCGCGGAAGAATCGATCGATGGGGGATTTTTGTTCATGGCCGGTTTTGGTATTGGTGTCGACGCTGGTGTCGGTGCTGGTGTCAGTGCTGGTGCTGGTGCTGGTGCCACTGCCAACCAACAAGTTGAACAACAGCATCAAGCTCTGCGTTGCCGTACTTGCACCAGCCTGATGCACGATCCGAAAGAGAGAATCCAGGTGCTTCACGATTTCCTTCTCCCCCCCCTCGGCCAAATAGGGTTGCGCACGGTTCACTCCTGTCAAGAGCGCGCCCAAGAGACGGCTGTTGATTTCTTCCCCTTCATCTTTTCCCTTCTTAACGCAAGCCTCAAACAGGCCGCAAAACGTCTCAACAAGACGGACCGCCAAAGCCCCATCCCCCCGGCTCAACCGGAGCTGATTCAAAAAAACCACGGTGTTGTAGAGCGCTTTTTTGGACAAATTTGAGCGGTGCGCTAGCTGTTGCACCTCTCTAGCCACGGTCTCCTGCATGGCCGGGTGCTCCTCAAGCAACCGCCTGAGCTGGTGGCCGGCCGCGGCCGCTGCCTTTTTCGACGGGTCACCAAGCTTGTTCACGCACATAGTTAACAGCCTCTCCTCTCCCTCCGGCACTGCTGACAAGCAGTCGATGGCAGAGTGCAGGCCAAATTTTTTTGTCGCGTCCACGCTATCGTTCAACCAAGACTCAATCAAGGACAGAAAAGCATTGTAAAGCCCCTTCAAGGTCTCCTCAAATCGCCAAAGCATCAGCACCTTCGGCGAAAGCGACTCATTCACATTTTTCGTGTACTTCTCGAGGGGCCTCGAAGCCATTGTGATGAGCTTCCTGTCCAAAGGTAGCAGCTGCTGCGTGAACAGGTCTCGAAGGGCGTCGCCAGCCATGGTCGCAATCCTCTTCTCCTTCCCAGCCAGCGAGATCAGCTCAGACAACATGTCGAGGCGGTGAATCGGGCTCTCGGCGATCAATAGACTCATTGACGCTATACGATCAGACAGGGTTCCGCTCTTGGTCGTTTTCTCAACCCAAGATGCATCTGTATCAGAGGACAAGAGCTTGTACGATTTGTAGCTTGCTGTTTCGGCTGATAATAGGGTTGTAGCTGTTGTTCGGAATGTACCCAAATTGCTGCTGGTGTTTGTTGTTGTTATTGTCTCGTTTCGGTCTTTTGATGTTGCTGCCAGCTCAAACCACTTGGTCCCATCCTCTGTGAGAAGTTTGGGTTTCGACATCTAAGTTTTGGAATGAGCGTGAGGGACAGAAAGGTGAAGTGGAGGGGCGAAGGCGAAGGCCAGTTTCAGTCTGGATAGTACAGTCAATGTTACTGGTATTCAGAACTCCAGTCGAAAATTTTAATGGTCTTCTCGCTAAAAGCTTATTTTCGCTGCTAAACCACAAACTACGAGACTCCCATCTGTGGCAGAAATGAATAAGAAGAAGAAGAGAACGTTTGAAGAGGTTTCGAACGATGAAAACCCAAATTCATCGACGTCTTCAACCCAGCAATTTGTGATTGCAAAATTTCCATCAATGATGCCTCGCGGAACGGACGATTTCACAGTCTCGGTGAAACGCGGCTCGATATCAAAAGATGTGCGGCAGGTGAAAGTTATGACGCCATTCTGCACATTTACTTCTGCTCCCAATTCCAACAACGACAACAACAACAACAACAACAACAACAACAACAACACCAACAACAAAGAAATGAGAAATTTGGTGGTGATTTGTGAAAACAACAAGCTTAAAGTATTCACATCCAATTCAGCAAGCAACGTGTTCCCCCTCTCGCAATCCGTTGACACATTTAAGAGCTCGAACCCGATTGACCTTGGTGAAATCTCGTCGTACACTGAGAAGAAGAAGGATCTTTGGGACAGCTTTGGCTCGGCAAAGGCTGCGCGAGCGCTGGTAAAGGCGTCGAATAACGAAATAGCTACGCAGAATCTATCAACCAGCTCTGCTTTGCTAAAGAGCACGTTGGACACTTTGAAGCAGCGGAAGGAAACCAATTCCAACACTGAGAGCGCCATGGCACAGTCTCTCAAGCTGTCAAGGGAGAATCTCCTGCCGAAATACGACATCTCCGCAGAATGTGCGATGGATATTTATGACTTTGAGGAGACGATTGGTCATGATTCGTGGAACGAAATCAGAAACATTGTCCAAAATTGGGCGGGTAGTGCAGGCGGGGGGGACTATGACGTTGGACAATTTGTAAAGGCCAAATTTACTAAGGACGACGTGAAGAGTGATGAGAAGAAGAAGAAAATCATGTACCTGACCCTTTTGCACCACATCCACACCTTCCAGAGAAAGATAAAGGACAGAAAAATGTTCAAGTTGCAATCTTCGTTTTCCGAGCTGGCTGAAGAGGTGAGTGATTGATTGGAGTGGAGTGGAGTGGAGTGGAGTGGAGTGGAGTGGAGTGGAGTGGAGTGGAGAGGAGAGGAGTGGAGACACTGCCTTCTTCTAACCCAACACAACTCGGCGCAGATGAAAATTCCCCCTTTTGTCCTCAACAGCATATTCAACCTCTTCTCGGAAAAGCTACCGAACGGAAGCTTCGCATTTGCTACCCAGAGCAAACAGAAGCGCACAATATTCAGCATGCTGTTGCTCCTGCTTGGCGCGGGAGAGGGCGACAACACTTCACCTGTGGTGAAGCTGGGAAATTGCGCCGACTTCTTAGAATCAATCCAAATCGAGTGCAAAGATGCTGCTAACCTGATGAAGCAAGCCGGTTGCTTGTGCAAGAAGGGCACAGGCGCATCGAGCGCGCTTGCGATTTCTGTGAAGGCTCCTGTTACTTTTCCGCAGAATATGCGTGCCCGAGGGAAGTAAAAAAAGGCTGGTTTTTGTTGAAAAAATTATTTATGAATCACCAGTACGAAGCAGTCTTCCACTGCTCTATAATATTGCCCCCAGAGTCATCGACAACATAGATGATGTCGTGCTGGTGACAAGCGGCACACGCGTGCCACGGAATCAACTTGAGCATGCTCCCAATTGGATACTTTGCATAATTAATTTCACCCTTGTCTCGTCGTATTACCGTACCCGCCTCCTGCTTCAAATCAGCGATAATCAACCCGTCATCGCCGGCACTTTCCCCCTCGAACTTTCCATAGTCTTCCTCCTTCCCCTGAGCGGAGCATCCCGTCCAACCCATGTCAATTTGTAAAGAGTTCGAGGATGGGTAGTGACCAACAATGCGAGTCAGCACCCTGCAGGCGACGTCGTTCTCGCTGCACGAACCGATCAAGCTCTGCATGTAGTCGTAAAGCATGTAGTTGCCAGGATGCATCTCGGCAACACCATCAAGGCCGTCGGTTGGGGGGTGTGAGCAAGTGGGAGTCGAGCCAACACTACACGGAATGTCCACGCCAAGCACGTCGTTGAGCTTCTTCCGGAACGTAACAACTGCGCCGAGCGCATTGGGTGGGTTAGCTTAGTAGTTTATGTGGCCACTTCATCTGTAACTATTTCGCGGGATTCAACGCGAGTATTCTCGTCTTCATCAAGGCTTGCGAGCGAAGCGAGCTGTGAGCGAAGCGAGCTGTGAGCGAAGCGAGCCATTTTCACTACACACTTGCGACTAGCTCGCTTCGCTTGCTGCTCGCTTCGCTTGCTGCTCGCTTCACTCGCTGGCTCGCATGCTCGTCTTCATCAAGGCTCGCTCGCTTCGCTCGCTCACACACCTGCGTCTCTCTCAGCAGTTGAGTACCTCTTGATTGATTCAACGTCGGAAGCATGGTAACTGTTACCTCCGTGAGTATATGTCATGAAGAAATCAACGTGGTCGGAATTGATTAACTTCCTGCAGAGGTCCATCGCGCTATCAGATGTTGGGTTCACACCATCGCGGCCATAGCCCGAGTCAATCATTAGAACGACAGACCACTTCTTTAAATGAGCCGTGCTATTGAATGTTGACCTGAATTGCTCCAAAGCATTTAACTGACTCTCGTTGTCAACCATCACATGGAACTGCTCAAGGCCTTCGTTCAGAGTGGAACATTCAGTAAGCTTGTCGCTGGTAATTGGCACAGCATACAATATGTCGTCGAAATTATTATTTCCAAAGAAACGAGCCTCGGCAAGTGTGGACACCGTGATTTTGGAACGACGGCCATTTGTCTGAATAAGCGCTCCCTCAATTGTTTTGTGAGTTTTGACATGCGGCCGGATTGAACAACCTAGAGCTTCACTTCTCCTCCACATTCGGTTCGAATTCACAGTGGCTATTGATTTGTTTATGACGATTGATGGTGTGCGAAGTTCATCAGTATGTTTTGCTTTACCCGGTTGATCTAATGTGAAGCGGCAAAGCGTTGTCATGTTCGGTTGATGGTGAATCCAATGAGGTGATGAGAGGAAAATGAGATTTCCTTGGTTCCGAACTTGGATTCAATTGGATTTCCCACCATAAAGTGATAATGTCAAGACTGGGACAAAAAAGCCGCATGATGCTGGTGCTTCTACTGGGTAGCTGCAAAGCGCTCAAGCTCACCCCACCGCCAGTTTCGTATTCGTCGTCAAAGAATTTTGCGGACACTTTCAATGCTATAGTATTGCCAACCTATGGACGGTATCCTGTTGGCACATTGATCAGCGGTGAAGGGTCGTATATCACCACGGACAAGCCCGATGGGAATTCTAAGACCACCAAGTATCTTGATTTTGTTAGTGGCATTGCCACAAACAGTCTTGGCCACAACAATCCGGCGGTTGTTGGAGCTGTGAGCAAGCAGCTGAAGGAGTTTGGTCATGTTAGTAATTTGTACTATACTGAGAATCAAGCTCGGCTGGGTCAATTTTTGCTTTCCAACACGTTTAAAAACAAAAAGGGCAAGGTTTTCTTCTGCAATTCTGGAGCTGAGACGAATGAGGGTGTGATCAAGTTGATGAGGAAGTGGGGGCGAGACAGGAAAAAATTGACGCACCCGTACATAATAACCATGAGCAACAGCTTCCACGGCAGGACAACCGGGGCGCTGGCGGCGACGAACTCCAACGCTGGCAAGTACCAGGACGGGTTTACGTTTGCGGGGGAGGTCAATAGAGGGTTCAAGACTGTGGAGTACAACAACGTTCAGGATCTCAGGGCTATGGTCAAGAAGCTGAACAAGAGCCGGTCGTTGTGGGATGTGTTGAGGGGCAGGAGGAAGGGTTTGGCTGGAATCATGATGGAGACGCTGCAGGGCGAGGGCGGTGTTTTACCTTCGACAAAGGAATTCATAAAGGTGAGAGAGCGAAGCGAGCAGCAAGCGAAGCGAGCATCAAGCGAAGCGAGCATCAAGCGAAGCGAGCATCAAGCGAAGCGAGCATCAAGCGAAGCGAGCATCAAGCGAAGCGAGCAGCAATCGAAGCGAGCATTAAGCGAAGAGAGATGCGTAGTGTGATGGCTCGCTTCGCTCGCAGCTTGTTTTGCTCGCAAGCCTTGATGAAGACGAGAATGCTTGCGATAAATCCCGCGAAATGCTACAGACATAATAGCTACATTCACTCCTTAAACTAAACTAAACAAAACTAAACTAACCCACACAATACTCGTTTTGCTCTTGCTTCATTAAAAATGCGCACAATCTCGCTTCGCTCGGCGCAGGAGGCTAGGAAGCTCACGAAGGAAACTAACTCGTTGCTGGCGTTCGATGAGGTGCAAACCGGCATGGGTCGGACTGGAACACTGTGGAATTTTCAACACTACGAAGGGGTAGCGCCTGATGTCCTAACCTCGGCCAAAGCGCTGGGGGGAGGGTTGCTGCCACTGGGAGCCATGATCATGACGGATGAGTGCGCCAGCGTGTTCACACCGGGCACCCACGCAAGCACATTTGGAGGGAACGGGTTGGCTGTCGCTGCAGGTGAGTTAGCGAGCGAAAAGGAAAGGGGAAATGCATTTGCAGAAAACTAACATCATTTTTTTTCACTCTCTCTTCTTCCAGGGCTGGCCGTCGCTAAGGCTTTGACGAGCGAGAAGGAAGGGGAAAATGTGCTAGCAAATGTAAAGGCGAGAGGAAAGGAGCTGCAAAAGGGGCTGGACAAGTTGAGGGAGGCTTACCCGAGCATCATTGGGGAAGTTAGGGGTGCAGGATTGATCCTTGGGGTCCTTACAAAAGGGGGGGTGAGTGCTATGGACATTGTCAACGGAGCCATGGAGAATGGTTTACTCCTTGTGCCTGCAGGAACCAACGTTGTCAGGTTCGTTCCGCCTTTGAATGTCAGTAAGGACGAGATGAAGGCGTGCCTTAAGATAATGGAGTTGGTTTTGAAGGAGCTTACGAGTAAAATTTAAAGGTATATCATATTTTTGTATAGGATAATAAAATAATATAATATTTGAATATATTTAATAAGAAAATATGTTTGTAAGAAAGGAATTGAGGGGGTGAAAAAAGTATTTGGAAAAATTTAAATTTTGATTATTAAGTATTTGGATATTAATGAGAATATAAAAATGATTTGAGAGTGGTTAAATAGTGTTGGGTTGTTATGTATATTTAATTTAATTGTGTGAATGTAAATGAGTGGGGTTAAATTGTTATTTTTATTTTTAATTTTGGTGCGGAAGGTTATGAATCTCTATTCAGATGATTTAGGAAGAAAATTAGGCACTGTCGGCTATGGTCACCTCAACCTCAACTCCAGGCTCAATAGAGATGGAGGTGATCTGCCTCACAACCTCAGCGGCCGCATGCAAGTCAATAAGGCGCTTGTGGATGCGCATCTCAAACCTGTCCCAGGTGTTGGTTCCCTCTCCACTTGGGGCCTTACGGGTGGTAATCCTAAGGTTCTTGGTGGGCATGCGGACAGGTCCGCTCACACGGAGCTTCTTGTCAACAGCAGAACGCTTAAGGTCAGCACAAACCTTCTCAAGGTTCTTGACATTACGACTGGTCAAGGTGATCCTGATCCTGTGGATTTTCTCAGCAGAGTCTCCATCGACATTCTTTCCTTTGTTGAAACTAGACATCTAAGTTGATGTTGTTGGGGAGAGGTTGGGGGAGGGTGGGAGAGGTTGGGGAAGGGTGGAAGAGGGG